>JAJOOO010028063.1:0-11270 GCA_029582685.1 Solanum piurae
TTGCGTGAGTCATATAAGGTGTCTACTCCTATTGGTGCATATATTGTTGCTAGGAAGGTCTATAGAAATTGTCCTATTTGCATCTTGCATAAAATATTGCCTTGTGATCTTGTTGAGTTGAACATGGTCGGTTTTGATGTTGTTCTTGGGATGGATTGGTTGCATGCATACTATGCTTCCATTGATTGTAGAACCCGTAGGGTCAAGTTCCAATTCCCAAGTGAACCCATTCTTGAGTGGGAAAGCCAAAATGTGGTAGTCAAGGGTAGGTTCATCTCTTGCATTAAAGCCTGTAAGTTGATCTCTAAGGGGTGTCTCTATCACCTTGTGAGGGTTAGAGATGTGGAGTCTAAAACCATTCTTATAGAGTCGGTTCCGGTCGTAAATGAATTCCTTGATGTCTTTCCTAATGACCTTCCCGGTGTTCCTCCCGAAAGGGAAATAGATTTTGGCATAGACCTCCTCCCCGATACTCAACCCATTTCTATTCCCCCTTACCGTATGGCCCCGGCGGAGTTAAAGGAGTTGAAGGAACAATTGAGGGACTTGTTGGGGAAGGGTTTTATTAGGCCTAGCCAATCACCATGGGGTGCACCGGTGTTGTTTGTGAAGAAGAAAGATGGGTCCCTTAGGATGTGTATTGATTACCCGCAACTCAATAGGGTCACCGTCAAGAATAAATATCCTCTTCCTAGGATTGATGACTTGTTCGACCAATTGCAAGGGGCTAGCCACTTCTCTAAGATTGATCTTCGGTCCGGGTATCATCAAGTGAAGGTGAGGGAGGGTGACATTCCCAAGACAGCCTTCCGGACTAGGTATGGGCATTATGAATTTGTGGTCATGTCCTTTGGGTTGACCAATGCACCGGCTATCTTGTTAAAGTAGGTGATGCACCTACTTGTCACCTACTAGCTTAGTTAAGTCAATCAAGCAACTCACTTATTTTATTCCATTTTCTAAATATTAATCTCTTTTTATTTAACTTAGCACTTAACTTTCAACTTTAAGCTCAATTACCACCTTACCGTCTCTAGTTGAAGTACTTCCGTTGGAGTTATAACTTGCAGTACACATGTTGAAACATGCAAGGCATCACATCACCTTCCGAGATAGTTTAAACCAACACTAATCATATTTTGGATTTGTCTTAAAAATTGTTTTATATTCCTTATGGTTTTTATTACCGAATGCGGTGAATGAATGCTAAGAGGCTTGTATTAGACCTCCGAGAGGTCGAGTACGCATGTTACGACTTGGGGGTAATCTCGGGTCATGACACAATATCACCAGATTTTCAATGTCAATGATTTGGTGGAGGTCAAAAGTAGTTTCTATGCTATTGCTCAATTTTAAGGGTATACTGTCACATGGTGGGAATACATGAAGAGGTGTCACTAAGTTGTTCAAGAAGGTCATCCTCCACCATGGCCCGAATTGAAAAGATTGATGAGAGCTAAGTATGTGCTGGAGAGATACCGCCAAGGGTTACTTGCCAAATTGTACAACTTGAGGCAAGTAAATAGAAGTGTTGAAGCATATCATGATGAGTTCCAAACATAGTCATGAAGCTAGAATATCGAGAGATTGAAGAGCATGCCGTGATTAGCTTCAAGGTAAGGTTGAACAAAGATATTTCTTCGAAGATGACCATTCATAGGTTTACTACTTTGAATGATGTCTTTTAGGCAGCCCATGAGATAGAGATGGAATTCAAAGAGGAGAAGGTGTCTAAGTATAAAACTTCATCTTCTAATTCTTGGAGCAAGAACAAAGGGATGGTTCCAACATCGTCGAGTTGGGGCAAGGGTGCGGATCTCAAGAACACATATGAGAAGAAGCCCTTCGAAGGGAACACTCCAAAGTACCCACCAAGAGAAAAGAGTACCACTGACCCAACAAAATTGCCTAAAGTAATTAATGTCACAAATGTAGAGGATGGGGTCATATAATACGTGAGTGTCCCAATTGATTGATCACTCTAATGCAAGGAGGGGAGATATATCTTAGTGTTGAGGAAGAGCAAGCAGGTGAATGTGAAGAAGATCCTCAAGAAGAGGATGAGTTTGAAGATTAGGAAGATGAGGAACCAGACCTTTGGGTCAAAGAAGGAGAAAGTGTCGTTCCTCTATATGTGGTGAGGCGAGCAATGATTAGTAAAGCAATGGATGATCTGAGCCAAAGAGAGAATCTATTTCACACCAAATGCTTCATCAAGGATAGTGTGTGTTCCTTAATCATTGATAGTGGGAGTTGTGCAAATGTTGCTAGTACTGCGTTAGTGGAATTCTTGAAACTTCCTACCACTAAGCATGCTACACCTTACAAGCTCCAATGGTTGAGTGAGTGTGGAGAATTGAGGGTACATCGATAAGTGATGATCAAGTTTAAGATTGGGAAGTATCAAGATGAGGTTCTATCTGATGTGGTCCCAATGCAAGATTTTCATGTGCTACTCAGGAGGCCTTGACAACATGATCATTCAACCAAACATGATGGGAGAACCAACAAGTATTCACTTGTGTTGAATGATCGTAAGTATGTCCTTCACCCTATGTCACCCTCTCAAGTCAATGATGTATATCAAATAATGAGTGAGTCGAGGGAGAAGAAGAAGTGTGAAGAGGAACATGTGGAGGCCGAGAGCCAAGAAGAAGAGGAGAGGAGGAAGTTGAAAGGAAAGGCCCAATTATTGTTGGCTAATTACAAAGAGATAAGGAAGGAAATTGAGTCCGAAAGTTCTTTGATCCTTATCACACATAGGGATCATGTGCTACAAACTAACCAATCACATTCTTCTCTTCCCAATTCTATTTCCTTTCTTTTGCAGGATTATGAGGATGTCTTCCCTAAGGAGCTTCCAAGTGGATTGCCCCCTCTTAGGGGAATTGAGCACCAAATTGATTTTGTGTCAGGATCACAATTGCCGAACAAGATGGTTTATTGAAGCAATTCGGAGAATACCAAGGAGCTACAAAGGCAAGTTGAGGAACTCCTCAACAAAGGTTATGTGAAGGAGAGCATTAATCCATGTGTCTTTCTGGTTCTATTGGTTTTAAAGAAAGATGGAACATGGCGCATGTGTGTTGATTGTCAAGCCATGAAAAAGATTATGGTAAAGTATCATCATCTTATTCCTAGGTTAGATGATACACTTGATGAACTGAATGGCTCTTGTGTGTTTTCAAATATTGATCTTAGGATTAGTTATCATCAAATCCGGATGAACCCCGGTGATAAATGGAAAACCGCATTCAAGACCAAGTTTGGTCTATATGAATGGTTGTTGATACCCTTTGGTATCACTAACCCTTTATAGGGAAATTTATGGTTGTCTATTTTGATGATATCTTGATTTATAGAAAGACCATGCATGATCATGTTGAGCATTTGAGATGTGTGTATGATGTGCTTAGGAATAAACAACTTTATGCTAATCTTGATAAGTGTTCATTTTATGTTGATGAAGTTGTCTTCTTGGGTTTTGTTGTGAGTACAAGAGGGGTTAAAGTTGACAAGTCTAAAATTGATGCTATTAAGAATTGGTCAATTCCGAAATCCATAAGTGATATTCGAAGCTTTCATGCGTTGACTAGTTTTTATAGGTGATTTGTCAAAGGTTTTAGTACCATTGCAGCCCCCTTGACAGTGGTAATCTGAAAGGATAAAACTTTTAAGTGGGGAGAGGAACAAGCCAAAGCTCTCGAGGCTTTAAAATCCATACTTAGTTCCGCTCCTTTATTGCAATTACCTGATTTTGATAAAATGTTTGAAGTGGAATGTGATGTTAGTAAATTAGGCATTGGAGCCGTCTTAATGCAAGACCAAAAGCCCATTGCTTATTTTAGCGAAAAGCTAAAAGATGCTAATTTGAATTATTCCACTTATGATCTTGAATTGTATGCCTTGATTAGGGCTTTGGGTAATTGTCAACACTACTTGTCGCCCAAGGAATTTGTTATTAGGACTGACCATGAGTCCCTAAAGCATATTCGGGCCCAAGGAAAGTTGAACAAGAGGAACTCCAAATGGATTGAATTCCTTGAAACTTTCCCTTATGTAATCCAATATAAAAAGGGAAAGGAAAATGTGGTGGCTGATGCCTTGTCTAGAAAACATGTGTTGATAAATACTTTGTCTTCCAAATTGATTGGCTTTGAATGCTTAAAGGCAATGTATCCCAAGGATCCCGAATTTGCTCAAATTTTCAAAGATTGTAAGAAATGGGAGAGGGAAAGGGGAATGAGGGATAGTTCTTGTACTCCCTATTCCATGTTTGATGGTTTCTTGTTCAAAGGCAAGAGACTTTGTGTGTCCATGAGTTCTTGGAGAGAATTATTTGTGAGGGAGGCACATGATGGCGGTTTAATGGGTCATTTTGGTATTGAGAAAACTAGGGGAATTCTTGAGAAAAAATTCTATTGGCCTAAAATGCATAAAGATGTCGTTTGAATTTGTGGTCAATATGTTGAATGTCGACGTGCTAAGTCACGCCTCCTTCCCCATGGTTTATACACTCCACTCCCCACCCCTCAAAGAACTTGGCTCGATATTTCAATGGACTTCGTTTTTGGGTTTGCCAAGGGCCAGAAGAGGTAGAGATAGCATATTTGTTGTTGTTGATCGATTTTCAAAGATGGCTCATTTCAGTCCAAGTCATACATGTAATGATGCTTCCAATGTAGCATCTTTGTTTGTTGAGCATATTGTTAAATTGCATGGAATTCGTCAAACCATTGTAAGTGATAGGGATCCAAAATTCCTTAGTCACTTTTGGAAGGAATTGTGGGATAGATTTGGTACTACGTTGTTCTCAACTTCTTGTCACCCACAAATTGATGGCCAAACTGAAGTTGTGTATAGAACTTTAGGTTCTGTGCTTCGTGGATGAAAATTTAACCTCGTGGGAGGAACATTTACCTTTAGTTGAGTTTGCATATAATTGAGTTATTCATAGTACTATTGGCATGACTCCATTTGAAGTGGTTTGTGGTTTTAACCCCGTAATACCTTTAAATCTCACTCTTCTTTCTCAAGATGTTGTGTTAATCTTATATGGGAGTAAGCAAGCTGACAAAGGTCTAACAAGGGCCCGTAAGAGGATCGTGTTTGAACCGGGTGATTGGGTATGGGTACACTTTTGCAACGAATGATTCCCCACCCATCGCAAGACAAAGTTGATGCGGAGAGGTGATGGACAGTTTCCAGTGATTGAGCGGCTCAACGACAATGCCTACAATGTTGCCCTTCCTCCGGAATATCAAGTGCACAACACTTTCAATGTGTGTGACTTGTCCCCTTTCCCAACTGTTGAAGCTGATGATCCGTTGAATTTGAGGAAAAATTCTTTTTAAGAAGGAGAGAATGATGCAATACGGATTTCATCAAAACCATTTACTAGAATCCAAGCTCAAGACCTACAAAGGATGCAAGGGTTATTCATGAAGAAGGAGGTCCTCAAAATGATATTGATGGCACACAAGGAATTTCAGACCTTGAAGATTGCATGGGATCCTTTTGGCGAGTAGGACCCACTTGGCGCATCGCCCAATGCACTAGAAGAAAGAGAGAATAATGCAATATGAGAGTAAGCGAGTTGATGCCATGAAGAATCTTCATTGAAAAGTGTGGCTGCACTTAGAGAAGATGAACCAAGAAGTAGCAAAAAAGGCTAACAAGGGCCGTAAGAGGATCGTGTTTGAACCGGGTAATTGGGTGTGGGTACACTTTCGCAAGGAACAATTCCCCACCCATCGCAAGATGAAGCTGATTCCAAGAGGTGATGGACCATTTCCAGTGATTGAGCGGCTCAATGACAATGCCTACAAGGTTTCCTTTCCTTCGGAATATAAAGTGCACAACACTATCAATATGTGCGACCTGTCCCCGTTCCCAACTGCTGATGCTGATGATCCGTCGAATTTGAGGACAATTTCTTTTCAAGAAGGTGAGAACAATGCAATACAGATTTCATCAAGACCATTTACTAGAAGCCAAGCTCAAGACCTTCAAAGGATGCAACGGTTATTCATGAAGATGGAGGTCCTCAAAATGGTATTGATGGCAAACAAGGGATTTCAGACCTTGAAATTGCATGGGGTCCTTTTGGCTAGCAGGACCCACTTGGCGCATCGCCCAATGCACTAGAAGAAGGAGAGAATGATGCAATACGAGAGTAAGTGAACTGACGTCATGAAGAAGCTTCATGAAAAGGTGCGGCTGCACTTAGAGAAGAAGAACTAATAACTAGCAAAAAGGGATAACAAGGGCTGTAAGAGGATCGTGTTTGAACCAGGTGATTGGATGTGGGTACACTTTCGTAAGGAATGATTCCCCACCCTTCGCAAGACAAAGATGATGCCGAGAGGTGATGGACCATTTCCTGTGATTGAGCATCTTAACGACAATGCCTACAAGGTTTCTCTTCCTTCGAAATATCAAGGGAACTACACTTTTAATGTGTGCGACCTGTCCCCTTTCCCAACTGCTGATGTTGATGATCCGTCGAATTTGAGGAGAAATTCTTTTCAAGAGGGAGAGAATGATGCAATACGGATTTTATCAAGACTATTACTAGAAGCCAAGCTTAAGACCTTCAAAGGATGCAAGGGTTATTCATGAAGATGGAGGTCCTCGAAATGGTATTGATGGCAAACAAGGGATTTTAGATCTTGAAGATTGCATGGGTCCCTTTTGGCGAGCAGGAACCACTTGGCACATCGCCTAATGCACTAGAAGAAGGCGAGAATGATGCAATATGGGAGTAAGAAAGTTGACGCCATGAAGAAGCTTCATGAAAAGGTGCGGCTGCACTTAGAGAATAAGGACCAAGAAGTAGCAAAAAGGGTTAACAAGGGTCGTAAGAGGTTCGTGTTTGAACCGGGTGATTGGATGTGCGCACACTTTTGCAAGGAACGATTCCCCACCCATTGCAAGATGAAGCTGATGCCGAGAGGTGATGGACCATTTCCAGTGATTAAGTGGCTCAACGACAACGCCTACAAGGTTTACCTTCCTTCGGAATATCAAGTGCACAACACTTTCAATGTGTGTGACCTGTCCCCTTTCCCAATTGTTGATGCTGATGATCCGTTGAATTTGAGGACAAATTCTTTTTAAGAAGGAGAGAATGATGCAATACGGATTTCATCAAGACCATTTACTAGAATCCAAGTTCAAGACCTACAAAGAATGCAAGGGTTATTCATGAAGATGGAGGTCCTCGAAATGGTATCGATGGAAAACAAGGGATTTCAGACCTTGAAGATTGCATGGGGTCCTTTTGGCTAGCAGGACCCACTTAGCGCATCGCCCAATGCACTAGGCGATGGTTCCAGCTCGCCTAAAGTTCCAGAACGTGGCCATGGCTTTAGACCGTTCAGGAATACTCGCAAACCAGGTCGGCGCATCGCCCAATCCACTAGGCGACCCGACCTAGCTCACCATTTTGCACTTTGAGTCACTTTTGGGCCTTTTTATCCTAAAATTATAAATAGCTAGTTTGAATGTTGAAAATTGAAAACTCATGTTTGAGTGTTGAGAGCTTAGTTAAGCTTTTGTTGCCTTTTGTTAGAAATGTTAGTTGCTTGGGATATCGATTCGTTGAGGTCATCGTAAGAGTTAGGGGCTATAGTTGGATCAACGAATCGAGGTCATTTGGTTTAATATACCCTTTGGTTGCCTTTTCTTTCCTCTTATGTGTCTATCTATTTATCTTTACTTTATTATCTTTTGGTTTCTGCATATTATCGTCATTTCTCTTGTGAGAATCATATCATTTAGGGTTTAGGGTTAGGATTTTAGAGTTTAGGGTTTAGGGTTTAGGGTTTAGGGCTTTGATTTAGGGTTTAGGGTTTGGAATTTAGGGTTTAGAATTTAGAGTTTTTGGTTTAGGGGTTTAGGGTTTATGGATTATGGTTTATGGATTAGGGTTTAGGATTTAGGGTTTAGAGTTTAGAGTTTGGGATTTAGGATTTAGGGTTTAGAGTTTAGAGTTTGGGATTTAGGATTTAGGGTTTAGGGCTTAGGGTTTAGGATTTAGGGTTTAGGGTTTAGGGTTTAGGATTTAGGGTTTAGGATTTAGGGTTTAGGATATAGGGGTTAGGGTTAGGGTTAGGGTTTAGGGTTTATGGTTTAGGGTTTAGGGTTTAGGGTTTAGGGTTAGCATTTAGGGTTTAGGGTTTAGGGTTTAGGGTTTAGGGTTTAGGGTTAGGAATTAGGGTTTACAGTTTAGGATATAGGGTTCAGGGTTTAGGGATGAGGGTTTAGATTTTAGGATTTATGGTTTAGAGTTTAAGATTTATGGTTTTGAGCTCGGTTTAGGATTTAGAGTTTAGGTTTGGGGTAGGTTCTAGGGTTTTGGGTTTAGGGTTTTTAGTTAGGATTTTAGGATTTAGGGATTATAATTTAGGGTTTAGCGTTAGGAGGTTAAGATTTAGGGTGTACAGTTTAGGGTTTAGGGTTTAGGGTTTGGGTTTTGGGTTTAAAGTTTAGGGTTTTGGGTTTTGAGTTTTGGGTTTAATGTTTAGGATTTAGGGTCTCGGGTTTTGGGTTTTGTGTTTAGGGTTTAGGGTTTAGAATTTAGGGTTTAGGGTTTAGGTTTTAGGGTTTAGGGTTCAGGATTTAGGGTTTAGGGTTTAGGATTTAGGGTTTAGGTTTATGGTTTATGGTTTAAGGTTTAAGGTTTAAGGTTTAGGGTTTTGGGTTTAGCATTTAGGGTTTAGTGTTTAGGTGTTAGGGCTTAGGGTTTAGTGTTTTAGTTTTTGGGTTAAGGATAACAGTTTAGAGCTTAAGATTTAGGGATTAGGGTTTAGGGTTTAGAGTATAGAGGTTGGATTAAGGGATTAGAGTTCAGATTTAGGGTTTAGGGTTAGTGTTTAGGATTTAGGGTTAGGTGTTTAGGATTTAGGATATACGGTTTAGGGTTTAGGGTTTAGGGTTTAGGTTTAGGGTTTAGAATTTGTGTTTAGGGTTTAGTGTTTAGGATTAGGGTTTAGGGTTTAGACTTTAGGGTTTAGGGTTTTTTGTTGAGGGTTTAGGGTTGAGGGTTTAGGGGTTAGTATTTAGGGTTTAGGGTTTAGGTTTAGGGAGTAGAGTTTTGGATTTATGGTTTAGTGTTTAGGGTTTAGTGCTTAGGTTTTGGTATTAGGATTATTGGTTTAGGGTTAGGGTTTAGGGTTTTATGTTTAGAGTTTATGAATTAGGGTTTTGGGTTTAGAGTTTAGGGGTTAGTGTTTAAGGTTAGGGATTAGGGTATGTATTTAGGGTTTATGGTTTTGTAGTTAAGATTTATGGTTTAGGGTTTAGGGATTTGTAGTTTAGGATTTAGGATTTAGGGTTTAGGTTTATCTTTGGGGTTTAGGATTATTGGCTTAGGGTTTAGGGTTTAGGGTTTTATGGTTAGAGTTTATGAATTAGGGTTTAAGGTTTAGAGTTTAGGAATTAGTGTTTAGGGTTTAGTGTTTTGGTTTAGGATTAGGGTTAAGGGTTTAGCCTTTAGGGTTTAGGGTTTAGGGTTTATGGTTTAGAGTTTAGGGTTTATGGTTTATGGTTTAGAGTTTAAGGTATAGGATTTAGGGTTTTGGGTTAATGTTTTTGAGTTTATGTTTTAGGATATAGGATATCGGGTTTATGTTTTAGGGTCTAGGGTTTCGAGTTTAGGGTCTAAGGTTTAGGGTTTATGGGTTAGGTTTTAGGGTTTAGGGGTTAGAGTTTAGGGTTTGGGGGTTTGGGGTTAGGGTTTAGGGTTTAAAGTTTAGGTTTTAGGATTTTGAGTTTTGGGATTAGGGATAAGTGTTTAAAGTTTAGGATTTAGGGTTTAGGGTTTAGGGATTAGGGTTTAGAGTTTAGGATTTAGGGTTTTAGGTTTAGAGTTTAGGGTTTAGAGTTTGGTTTTAGGGTTTAGAGTTTAGGTTTAGGGTTAGGTTTTGGGTTTTAGGGTTTAGAGTTAGCAGTTTAGGATTTAGTGTTTATAGTTTAGGGTTTAGAGTTTTGGGTATAGGGTTTAGAGTTTCGGGTTAGGATTTAGGTTTTAGGGATTGAGGGTTAGGGTATAGGGGTAAGGGTTTAGGGTTTAGGGTTTAGAGATTAGAGCTTGGAATTTAGGGTTTAGGGATTAGGTTTAGGGTTTAGGATTAATGGTTGAGGGTTAGAGTTTAGGGTTTTAGGGTTTAGGGTTTACGATTTAGAGCTTAGGGTTTAGGGTTCCATGTTTATGGTTTAGGGTTTAGGATTTAGGGTTTAGGGTTTTTGGGTTTTGGGTTTAGGGTTTAGGGTTTAGGGTTTAAGGCTTAGGTTTTAAGGCTTAGGATTTGGGGCTTAGGGTTTAGGATTTAGGGTTTAGGCTTAGGGTTTAGGGTTTATGGTTTATGGTTTAGGGTTTAGGGTTTTGGATTTGGGGTTAGAGTTTAGGATTTAGGGATAAGGTTTAGGGATTACGATTTATAGTTGAGGATTCAGTGTTTAGGGTTTAGAGTTTAGGGTTTGGGGTTTAGTGTTTGGTGTTTAGGGTTTAGGGTTTAGGGTTTAGGATATAGTGTTTAGGGTTAAGGATTTACGGTTTAGGTTTTTTTTTTTAAAAAATAAAATAAAATTTGTAATGACCCTTGAGAGGGTCAGGGGCTTTGCAACACCCCCAGGCCTTATCATAGATAATAAAAAGCAACATACAAAGAGGGGGACATAAACCTTACCTCTGAACCTACGGTGGTACGCAAGTTGGTCTTCCTACTAAGGATGACTATCTTGTCCCCATTTCTAGAAAATGAAACCTAGTACTAAGCACCTAAGAAGAGGACTCATCTCATACAAAATACTAGGAAGCATAAATAAGGGAGATTCTCCCCTTACAAGTAAGAAAGAACCATTTTTCGGGAGTGCGGAACTGGTAGTTGAGGAATTCATATATGTGGTAGTGTGGTAGATGGTAGTGTGGTAGGTGAGATATTAACTAGCCATATTTTATTATAATATTCTTTTTTAAGGGTGTTTCGGGGGTGCGAAACTGGTAGTTGAGGAATTCATATATGTGGTAGTGTGATAGATGGTAGTGTGGTAGGTGAGATATTAACTAGCCATATTTTATTATAATATTCTTTTGTTAAGGGTGTTCATCTTGATATATCTTTAATATTATTTATGATATATTCTAGATATAACATATCTTGGGTTCTTCGGTACATATGTAAATTATTTTCCATTAATTGTTCTAATAGTTTTATTTCTTCCATAGCTGCTATCCAATATTGTAAATATTCGTAATTCATTTTAAT
>JAJOOO010028064.1:0-13643 GCA_029582685.1 Solanum piurae
TATAGATCATTGTCATGTCTTTCGTTAGTTACGTTTTTCATTCATTCTTAATTCTCTCTTTTAATTCAACTTTAATACTATGTAATACAATTTTAATGCAAATTTAATTCATTTCGCAGTTTTTTGATTTATTTGTTACTATTGGATACTTCTTTAATTCATTATTGATACAAGTTTAATTCACTCTATATATCATTGTCTTGTCTTTCGTTAGTTACATTTTTCATTCATTCTTAATTCTCTCTTCTTATTCAACTTTAATACTATGTAATATAATTTTAATGCAAATTTAATTTATTTTGTAGTTTTTTGATTTATTTGTTACTATTGGATATTTGTTTAATTCATTATTGATACAAGTTTAATTTACTCTATAAATCATTGTCTAGTTTTTCATTAGGTACGTGTTTTTATTCATGCTTAATTCTCTCTTCTAACTCAACTTTAATATTTGTGTAATACACTTTTAAATACAAGTTTAATTTATTTTGTAATTAATTGGTTGATTTGTTACGATTGAATTACTTATTTAATTCATTATTGATACAAGTTTTTTTCAGTTGACATGCAGATCAAAGAATGTTCTTTTGTTTGCTACATTTTGCATTCATGTTTGATTCTCTTCTAATAATTCAACTTTAATATGTTTGTAATACATTTTTAATTCTAGTTTAATTCATTTTGCAGTTTCTTATGTCTCTTTATTTGTTACGATTAAATTACTTGTCTAATTAATTATTGATACAAGTTTTATTCAGTCTAGAATCATTGACTACTCTACGAAAGAAAAGGAAAAAGAGCAATAGTAAGAGAGGGAGAAAGAGCAACAAAAAAGAAAGGCAGCGAGAAGGAACAACAGAAAGAAAAGAAAGAAAGAAAGAAAGGAAGGGAGAAAGAGCGAGACAGAGAAAAGAGAGAAATTAAAGAAGTTGTTATAAATGGTAATAATTAAAGAGTATATTTAAAATAAGTAATTATTTTTTAAAAGGGATCCACTCAAATAATTAATCCTTATTTTTAATATATTAGAAGTCCTAACATTTAATACTTTAAAAATACTCCCTCCATTTCAAAATAATTGAATTGTTAAGACATTTTACATTTTTCAAATTAACTTAATTGTTCAATTTTCAAGATTACTTTTAGAATGTTCTTCCAATTCTACCCTTCATTAGTTAGTATTGAAATTAGTTACGTAATTAATATTTAGTTATTTTAATCATAAATTTGACACTAATTAAGAAGGGTAAAATGGAAAGTTATGCCTAATTTATGTCTTAATCTTCTTTTATTAAAGGGCGTGAAACACCTCGACAATTCAATTAATTTGAAACGGAGGAAGTAATACTTTTACCTTGTACAAGTTTGACTTAAATTATGGTAGACAAAATAAATATATGAGTAAAGAATTAAAAATATTAAAGAAAGAGGTTTACGCTTTTCAAAATAACTTTTTAACCTTGCTATATGAAATTCATATAATTTAGATAGATATAACATTTATTTTAACGTAAATTATTATTTTATAAATAATTTTATTCTTCTGGTATATAGTTTTTTGTTTGTCACGAAACTCACATACAAAGCACATACAAAAAACTAGTTGGTATAAATATATAAGTTCTAATTTAAAAATGTTAAACGTTTTAAATCACTAAGAGTCCCAATGATATGAAATACACAATAATATCATAATTTTTTTTATTTCTCATTCGGCATCTGATACCCGCATTGGAGTGCAATTAATTTGGATTCACGTCTCATTCGGGGGAAATCTATTCCTATCAAAGATTTTTCCACACCCAAGACTTGAACTCAAGACACGTGGTTACGGGAGGACCATAATATTTATTTCACTAACACATATATTTTCATTTACATAATATTATACAGTATTACCACAAGAGTATTTATTTCATTAATTAAATTCGTCGGGAAAAACTCATCAATGTATGGTCTGTGTTTATATATAATGACCTAGTCGTTCATTTTTTATTTTTTGTGAATTAACCGTTTTGCCCCTTCTGTGATTGACCCGGAGTCTTTTATGATTGAGTTTGAAAAGTTGTTCTTGAACTTGGACTTAAAAGTTGAGAATTTTGTAAGTTTTGAGTGAAAGGTTAATATTGTTAAGAACGTGGTTTTTGGAGTCCTTTGGAGTTTCGAGTGTCGGAATGGAATTCCGTCGATTTCATCAGTCTCAAAATGTGGAATATGCGCCATGAGAGTTATCGGTTTCAGATTCCAAGTCTTTTGATGATTTGAGGTCCTAAGTTATGAAATAGTGGAAATTTTGCCTTTGAGTTGACTTTGACCAACATTCGGGGTTCAGATGCTCAGATCAGAATTCCGAGAACTCCGTCAGATTCGAAGGATGATTTTAGGCCTATGTGAGGTCTTGGTTGATTTTTGAGAAGTCCCGAGCTTGTTTTAGCCTTTTTAGGCGTGAATTAGTTTCTTGTGGTTTTCACAAATGTGGATCAAGAAGACCTCAGATTTGTGTTTTGACAGTTCCATTGAGTTTAGAACGTCGAGTATAATTGATTTGCATATGTGGTTTGTGTGTACAGGGTTCTGAACGAATCCCAAGGGTCCTTTCGATGTTTTGAGAGTCTCTTTCGCCTCTTCTCCCGGTCCCAATTCTGATTGATTAGCTTCTTTCTTCGCGCAAGCTACGGTCTAACGACCCCCTTGTTGTGTTACATTTTGTGATCTTCTGCTTCAGTCTGTGTTTTTCGGATAGCCGAAACCCGGCAAGCTCGTTCGGATCTTGGATGCAGTACATTCGAATCCTGAAGCACCACCGCGAACGCTACCGTGCGTCCGCCTGCGGTGCGGTATGTCACCACCCTGTTGTTCCAACAGCCAACTCCGGAGTGTCAGCTTAGTTATCCTCATCAAACCATTGTTTACTGGTGTCAGCAAGCGTCACTTTTGCGAAGGCCAGTCGCTTATGTGACCTTCACATAAGCAAGAGCCTCTTCACTTAAGTTCACAAAAGCAAAGAGGGCTTCACTTTTACGAGAGAAGCCTTTTATATATTGTTCGCTTTTGGGAACCGATGGTTGCTTTGCGACATTAGAGGGGTTTTGACCTGCAAATTTCAGGGTTTAAACCCCATTTTTTCATTTTTGAGCTTAGGAAATCCTTGGTGGCGATTTTTGAAAGGATTTTCTGTGCTAAATCAATTGGGTAAACTTTTATGATCCTAAACCTTCATCTTCCTTGGTTATTTATGGATTCTAACCTCATAATTTGGGATTTGATTTGGAAAATGGCAAGGTTTTGCAAGAACTTGAGTTTTGATCTAAAATGGTTATTTTGAAGTGGTTTTGATCCCTCTTTTGATATGGTCTTCACTAACGAGTTTCTAAAGCCTTAAACATCATTTTCGAGTATTGTTTTCCGGATTCAAACCTCCATTTTTGAAATTGAATTTTAAGTTGATTGACTCATTTCTTTATATAGTTAATGTGAGAATTGTTGTTTCCGATGACTGATTGTGAATACTTGATTGTTATAGATTGTGTGGCTTTGGAAGTGATTCGGAAGGGAAAGTCTCAACTCTTGGATTGATTTATTGTTTGATTTAAGGCAAGTGATCTTCTAAACCTTACATTCTAGTAGAATTTATGTACTTCCTTCGTTGCTTGTGTGTTGGGAGTAATGAGGATGAGGTGAATGGTTTAATTGTCCCCTTGATATATCTAAATGAATAAAAATGGATTGAAATGAAAATTTTTATGTGATGGACACAATGATATGAATTATCGTATTGTTACTCTTGTTGATTGATTGATAAAATGCTTGAAAGCATGAATGTGGAATTGAATTGTATGATTTGTTATCTCTTTCATAAGGTGTGATCTTGCTTGGGTGCATTGATTTTTGAACACCGTGTTGAGATTTGTGATGATTTATGATGGCGAGGTCTTTGCCAACAAGTGTTATTATGCTGAGGTCTTTGCCGGTGAGGTCATTTTTGGCAAGTGTTTTAAAGCCGATAGAAAATGGTTCTGGCAAGAGATTGATTATTGTGAATCGATGCATTTGATGCTTATACATGGCTTGTTTGCTAATTGTGATTGATGTACTTGTTGCGTGTGACTGAACTACTTGACAATGAGATTGACTTATTCGATTCGTTTAATTGTGGAATTATGACTATTGAACTGATATTGGGCCTTGTGAGCCGTGTATTGTAGAACTGTTAGGTTGGGCTAATTTATGTGCAAATTGTAGTTTGAAGAGGTTTGGTTGGAGTTGTAAGGGGTATTCAATTTCTAGTTCTATGTATTGTTTAATAGGTTGCTTGTTGGGTACCATATTGTTGGTACTCACTCCTTGCTTCTACACTTGTGTAGGTACTGAGCCAGTTTAGCGTGATTGTTCTTCTTCTCCCTTTCTGAGGCTCATTGGAGGACTTGAGAGGTAGCTGCTTGTCAATCCGGAGGACCCTTTTTTCCTTTTCCTTAAAGCTTTGTTCTATTTGAGAAACAAAGATTGAGACTTGTACTTATTTCTTAAACTCCGCACTTTATGCATTTAGTGTCTTGTATACATGACAACCAGATTTTGGGTTTTTAAATAGAATGAATAAGTTATCCGCTTTATTTTGCTCTTGCTTTATTGTTTTATGCATTTCTTTCGGTTTCGTTGGGTTGAGGCTGACTTGTTTTGGTGGCAATAGACAAGTGACATCACATTCATTTTTGGATTGTGACATTATATGACATAGAAAATAATTAATTTTATTTTTTCATGTTAGGCTTTTTTAATGATAAATTTAGTTGAATGATTATATTGATACAAATGCAAAAGTTGAATGATTTTATTGATATACAATAAAGTTTAATAACTTTGCTAAATAAATTCTCAAAATTAAGTAACTTTTTGAGATATTAACTCTACCCTTTGGCATGAGAATCAATGTTACAACCCTCTAACAAATCAACCCAAGTGACCAATACTTGTGGCCCTTTGATTTAATATACAAATTATTAGAGGCTTCTACTCCTGATGATAGGCATAAGTCATAACAACCCCTTCCAAATTGAAAAACTATTTCCATATTTTGGAAGATCCTATCTCCTTCCAAATTTGTTTTTCAAATTTGTAAAAGATTAAGAAAAAATATATATTTTTGAATTTGATGGAAAACATTTCTTGAAAATATATTTTATTATATTTTTTAAAAAAAAGAAGAAAAATTGAAAGAATTTAGTAAGAAATAAAATTTGTACGAATGATGTGATGATTAAGTGAGGATTATCATTCATTTATCTTATTAAAAAGTTTATACCAAACTAACATATGAATTATAGAGACCACATTACATAAATGAATGAGATGTAATAGCCCTGAAGAAAAAGTCAAGAGCAATTTAGGCCTTGTGTAAAATCATATGTACAAGTAATTAGATGCATTTCAATATAAAAAATGAACTTAGAACCTCTCCCCTCCAGAAAAAAAAAAAAGGATGAAAAAAAGCTTAACCAAACATGTCATTTTTTTCATGCATGCCACAATTTTTGAGAGCAAAAACAAATCTGGGCATTTAGTCACATTTTTCATGCATTTTTGCATGTTTCAATTTTGACATCCATTTCTCTCTCTTGATATAAAGAAAAGAGAGAGAGAAATTCATGCCAAATTGATTTGTGAGAATTCACATTGATTTTGGATAATAGAAAAAAAAAAAAATGCATGTGGAAGAGCCATTGTTGAGAAATGTCAATATAACAAAGCGTCGAAACTCAGTTAATTCTATGAGATGTGATTTCTTCTCAGAATTACCTAGAAAGGTTAAGACATGGCTTGATCCTGAAGTCCCTTTTCTTTTGGACTTGTCTAAAGCCACTGATTTAATTGAAGGTAAATCCTTCAATGTTGTTACATGTAAAAGTTGCTACCTTGTCGCATTTCATTTTTTTTTATTGACGATCTTATAATTTTTTCTTTATAGGAGAGAGAGAATATTATGAAAGACAAATTGCTACTCTCAAGTCCTTTGAGGAAGTTGATTCACTTGATTCAATTAATGCCATTGATGAAGAGCAAGACCTACTAGAGCAAATACAACATGAAAGAGCAATGCATATTTCTAATTGGGCAAATGTCTTATTACTTGCTTTTAAGGTAAAGTTTCATTTGTATTCCTTCACTTGGAAAATGTGCCAATCTCTTAAGAAAATTTTTCAGAAATAGCAAACATAATAAGAAAGACTCTACAGCTATAGTTTGATAATTGCATTTCATAGCTATAATTCTGTTTGCTATGGAGGCTGCAGTTGTATATTTTTGTCTGTTTGTATATTTCGTTTGCGAATATATAAATAGGTAAGTATGTACAAATTGTGTATTTATATATTTAGAAATTTTTTAGAACTTTGCTTGCCAATATACAAACAAGGTAATTTATTATGAATTTTTCATAAATCGTATACAAATAGCTAGAGTAAGCAGTTTAATACTAGTTAAGCTACAACTAGTTTTTCTTGCTCAAACTCTACCACATGTAAGTTTAATACTAATGATGAATCAAATCATCAATTATGAGACATGAAGTAGTTGTAACTAATTATGTTCTTTGTGAGGAAATAAAGATATATTTTATACTTTATCGTTACTTTGGATGGATTGCAGATATATGCTACAGTAAAAAGTGGTTCTTTAGCAATTGCAGCATCGACGTTGGATTCATTACTTGATCTAATGGCTGGTGGTATTCTCTGGTTCACACACCTATCAATGAAGAGTATAAACATTTACAAGTACCCTATAGGAAAATTAAGAGTTCAACCTGTAGGGATTATCATCTTTGCAGCTGTTATGGCAACTCTTGGTATGTTCTTCTACACATGTGACATGCTATATCTTTGTCTCTATTTTTACAGTCTACAATTCATGAATAACAAATCGATATAGGAGAAGAGAATAAAGGACTTTATCATATGTAAAAAACTAACGTAACCCCTAACACCAATGGAACAAATCCATGGAGTAAATCCCATGCTGATATGAGCATGAAGGTAACAGAACATGACAATAATACGGGGGAGGAAGCTAGACATGAACAATGAACCAGCTAAGAGAAGGGCGAATTTATAGGATGTCATGGGTTTGAGCTATGTAAATCCAGTCAAGGTTATTGAGCTAAATAAAGCTGAAACAGAAGAATGGAAGCAAGCAGTTATCTTGTATGTGGTGGGAGATTCCCTAGCAATTGAAAACTGGAGGTGAACAACAGTACTGTAATTAAGTAAATCATAATTAATGATGACTATTTCTTAGTTCAATTTGTCAGCCTAGATGATAGGAATGAAGTGTTATACTCAGGGACACATATGCTGACTACTAAATTCAATTATTGTTAAGGTGTGGAGTGCTGATTTTGATTTTAACAAGGAGGTATTAAAAAGTATAAATTGTGCTCATCATTACCCATATTTACCTTTGAACTGTTGGAGTATGGATTCCTTGAGTAGTGGACTGGGAGTTGCATTGTATGCAATACTAAGGTGGATAGGATGTCTTATGCTAGTGTGCTTGTGGGAATGGATTTTCCAAGGGAATTACCAAAAAAAAACTCAAGGTAGACAGTGCAATATGAATGGGTTCCTCAATATTGCGTTACATGTATCCAAGTAGGGCTTAGGTGCCACATAAAGGAGGGTCCTCTAAACAAAATAGCTCCTAAGGTTTGCAATAAGTGGGGTACAAAAATAAGCAACTATTGTAGATGGAGGGGTGACTACAAAGAACAAAGGACAATGCTCAAAGTAACAGTGGGGAAGTTAGGACATGGACACAAGTAAGCTCAAAAATAACAGCTACAGAGTCTCCAGATGTACATCCACATCAAATGACAGTGAGAAATAGATTTGAATCTCTAGTAGTTCAGAAGTTTGGCACAACTAGTTTATATGGTGATCAGGGGAGAAGAGGAGATAACACTGGAGGTATAAATCCTGAACTGGTAACATGAAGTTGGTTACTTGGAATACAAGGAAAATTAATGAACTTCATAAGTAAAAGGAATTCAAACTTTTTATGAAGGAAAATAATGTAGGTATAATAGCAATATTGAAGCATAAAATAAAGGAGCAGTTAGCTTAGAAAGTAACTCAAAAATTAGCAAATGGAAAGAACGGAAAACAAATTATGAACACACTGATAAGGGTAGAATCTGGTTGATGTGGGATCCTCAAGTGATTGACTGCTTCATTATGAACAAATCTGATCAATTTATTCATGGTAGAATTCTAATAAAAAAGACCAACTTGGTGTTCTACTTGGTATTAATTTATGGGCTACATACTATTCAACATAGGAGGAAGTTATGGGAAGACTTGGTATGGATGGTTACAGGGGACAGGAGCCTATGTTATGCATGGGGAATTTTGATGTTGTTTTAACAAGTGAAGATAGACCAAAAGGGAGACCAATCCAGGAGGCAAAAATAAGGGACTTCAAGTACTTTATGAATGATTATGATATGACAGAACTGAAATGCACAGGTAAATCTTATACTTGGTCTACTGGACACACTTGTAGCAAGATAGATAGAGATGTGGCGAATGGAGAATAGTGCTGAAGATACCTCAAATGAAGGTAACTATTATGAATCCAGGAACATCTGATCACTCCATTTTGAGCTTGAAATTACATAGAACAATCAGAGGTACTCATAGGGCATTCAAGTTCTAAAATTGTATAGCTGAGCACCCAAAGTTCATTTATAGAGTGAAACCAATATATGGATGGAAGGCAGTAGGAGAGATTTGTTGGGAGTATGGCAAAAGCTAATAAAGGTGAAAATGAGTCTCAAACAGCTAAACAACACAAAGTTCAAAGGGGTCAGCAATAAGGTTGATGATATAAGAGGGCAGTTGCAGTGTATTCAAGAGCTTATGAAGGATCCTGTAAAAGTTACAACTAACAAGAAAGAGAACTACAACAGCAGCTAGAAAAATGGAGTAAGGTTGAAGAAAGTGCTATACAACAAAATCCAGAGTGCAATAGTTGAGATTAGGTGATGCAAATGCTGCATACTTCTTTGCAAACTTGAAGAACAGGGTGAATAAAAACACTATTAACAGTCTCATGCTTTCAGAAGACATCAAATTCCATAGACAAAAGGCAATAGAATTTTAAGTTAGCACATTTTATAAGGAGTTACTGGGACAGGCTGCTCAAAATGTACCTGAGTCCTACTATAATGAAGAATGAAAACATTCTCCATAGGGGGCAACAAATACAACTAGCCACAACAGTAACAAGGGAGGAAGTGGTAACTACACTCCACAACATTAATGATATGAAGGCACCTGGACATGATAGATTTAATGCAGACTTTTTTAAGAGAGCTTGGTCAATAGTTTGAGAGGACATTATAAATGATGTAATATTATTATTTGAGACAGGAGACATGTATCCACCAATCAACTATACAACAGTAACTCTTATTCCAAAGGTGAACAATCCTACAAGAATTGGGAATTTAGACCTATATCATGCTGCACAACACCATATAAAATTATCTCTAAAGTGATCACAACTAGGCTCCAGAAGGTGATGAGTTCTATAGTTGAGCCAAATCAGTCAGCATTTTTCCTAGGAGAACAATTAATGATAATATCATCTCAAGTCATGAGCTAGTTAAAGGCTACAGTAGAAAAGACATTTCTACAAGGTGTGTGGTTAAGGTGATTGTGAAAAAAGCCTATGATTCTCTTGAATGGAGTTTTCTTAAACAAGTCTTGTATCAGATGAAATTTCTTGAAACAATGATCAAATGGATAATGAAGATGCTTGGGAGAGTTACTAGCTGGACTACCAAGTTTTTATCCTATGCTGGAAGGACTCAATTGGTCAAGAGTGTTCTGTTTTCCATTCAGATCTTCTAGGCTCAAATATTTATTTTGCCAAAGAAAATTATTCATGCTGTTGAAAGTATATGTATGAGATTTACGTGGACCGAAAATGTTGAAACATCAAAAAAACATTAATTGCTTTGGAGAAACTATGTTTGCCAAAGGTTGGTGGAGGAATGAACTTCTAGGATGTACATACCTGGAACAATGCTGCAATAGGGAAACTACTGTGGAACCTGTGCAAAAAGAAAGATAAATTATGAGTGGAATGGATTCACAACTACTATGGACAAGAAGTAATGTGGGGCATACAAGCCAAGCAAGCCTCTTGACTGGTGCAGAGAATACTCAAAGCACACAAAGATCTCCTAGCTTCCGGATACAATGAACAAACATTGCTTAATATTAAAAACTACTCTATAAAGATGGTCTATGAGAAGATGAGGGGAAGCATGGAAAAGATAGAGTGGAGGAAGCTGGTATGAGCAAACTATGGAGCTCCTAAATGACTATGCATACTATATCTTGTAGTGGATAGAAGATTATCAACAAAGGTCAGGTTGGCAAAATGGGGGATAACTACTTATATGAAATGTCCACTATGTCGAGAGGAAGATGAAGACATTGACCACCTATTCTTTGAATGCTCATTCACTGCAGGAGTTTGGAATAAGATACTAACATGGCAAGGGATTCCGAGAACTGGCCTACGATGGCATGATGAAATACAACGGGCATTAGCACATATGAAAGGAAAAAAGAGTGTGTACACATAAGTGGATCACAGCAAGCCAACTTAGGAAGTAGGATGCAACAACTTAATATATATCCATATTATCAATGTTACAGTAAGATAGTTACTAGATTGTGATGCATAGCAGAGCTTGGAGTTGTTTGTCCAAGCATACTGGTTTTGATAATTAGTAGTGCTTACTTTAGTAAATAAAATGTTACTTACCAAAAAATAAGTTACAACAAAAATGTGCAGCGCAATATTTATTTTATCCTAGTAAAAACCTTTCTAGTTCATGATAGAAACAAAAGTTGTTCTGTGAAGGTTCAATTCCTTAATGAGGTTTTGCCATTATAATTTTCTAGGTCCCAATCTCCATTAGATATGTTTTTTTTTTTCCATTTTAAGCTGATCTGAATAGCTTTCATCATTTCTATCTTAGGATGTGAAATCTTAGATAATCTATATATGGTGAGATCCTATCATACTAATTGATTATATGTGATTGCATAGGCTTTCAAGTCTTAGTACAAGCTGTGGAACAATTAATAAAAGATACACCTTTAAACAAGATGACTGAGGAGCAATTGGGTTGGCTATATGCAATTATGCTAACAGCTACTGGAGTAAAATTTGTCTTGTGGATTTATTGCAGAAGTTCAGGGAACAAGATAGTTAGAGCATATGCAAAGGTCTTTTTTCCTATATACTTTCATGTAAACATATGTAGGATGTTTTTTTTTAAAAAAAAATTGTGCATCATTTGACATGTTATGGAACCATGATATCTAGGATCACTACTTTGATGTAGTCACAAATATTGTCGGTTTGGTTGCTGCTGTCCTCGGTGATCGATTCTATTGGTGGATTGATCCTGTTGGTGCTATTGTTCTTGCTGTATATACAATTACAAATTGGTCTGGAACTGTGTTGGAAAATGCAGGTTCTTTCTTTTTAATTCCCTTTTCAACTAATATGCAATTACCAATAAGCCAATTTTGATGTTTATATATATAATGTTCCTTTATGCAGTTTCTCTAGTTGGACAATCAGCCCCTCCCGAATTTTTGCAGAAACTTACATATCTAGTCCTAAGGCATGATCCTCAAATAAAAAGAGTTGACACTGTTAGAGCCTACACTTTTGGAGTTCTTTACTTTGTTGAGGTGAGATTACTATTATTTTGATATGGTTTTCTGATTTCTAATTATTTATAAAATGGATAGACAAGAGATATATAAGTTTAGGATACTGTTTAGGTAAGATTATAAGTTGACCAACACACAACTGTTTATTTATGAAAATCAGGTTCAACACTTGATGGTTATCAATAGTGGCGGAGCCAAAAATCTTTAAAAAGTGTCACGATTCAAAAATTACATCTTGATGATACCTATCCTAACCCTCCTTGATAGGTAAACCAGCCCTTTAAGAAGATACAAAACATAAAATAAATGTGGAAGTAATTTAAATAATAACACAATAGTCTAAATCTCTAACCTTTCATAAATAAAGTAACAATGCAGATGAAGTTGGATCAAGTCTCCGAACGCAATAAGGTCACTCAACCAAGATACCCCTCGATGCAAACCATAGTGCAAATCGACCTATTGGAGTCATCAAATCAACCATCCAAGGTCGTCATGACCAAAAGTTGATCGTGGTCAAACTCAACTTTCTTAAAACTCAAAAATTCAATCGAAGGTTCAAATCACTCAAAAACACCCTGTGATCCATTCCATCCATCCAACCAAGTCAAAAATCATCTTTCGAACATAACCAAACTGTTGAAATTTGAATTTGCACTCATTATCCTAGATTGTTGACTTTGATCAAACTTTTCAACTTCTCTACCTTTAAAAATTGAAAATCTTCCTCTAAATACATCTAATTTCCTAGACAATCATGTCATCTATTCTCACAAGTAATAAATAATATAATGAAGCTATGAAAATGATTAGACATGAGAAATGAATCCAAAAGAATCAAAATGGCTTTGTGGGATTTTGAACTACATTTGCAACTAAAATGAAAACATCCCTTATGTTTGGGGGATTCAAAATTACACAAAAAAATGTTATTTGTGCCTCGTTTGTATAGTCCAACAAAAAGGATTTAGTTGAAACATATTGACTAAGTATTTGTTGTGCAAACAGGTTGACATAGAGCTCCCAGAAGACTTGCCACTGAAAGAAGCTCATGCCATTGGAGAGTCACTTCAGATAAAGATTGAAGAACTTTCAGAAGTTGAACGTGCTTTTGTTCATCTAGACTATGAGTGTGATCACAAACCTGAACACTCTATTTTGAGTAGAATTCCCAACAGTCCACCTTAAGTAATATGCTAGTTTTATTTCGTGCAATGTACTATTAACAGCTCATTTCTCTATGTGAAGAGTGAGACTTGAGATTTTGACAAGTTTACAAAAAAGAATGTCATTTCCCTTATGTGTTACCCTTGGATTTCCTTATTATATCCATTTAACATGTTTTTTGAGAAAATAAATTTCTCTATTTAAATTCCTACTAAGAGTTTGTTTGACATTGCTGCTAAAAATTGCTTAATTTTAGAAGCACTTTTTAAAAATAGCTTTTCAAAAAAGTACTTTTGAAAAAAAAAATCAACTTGTGTTTGGCTAATTCATTTGAAAAGCGTTTTTTATAAGCAAATTGTAATCTTTCTCAGAAAGTGCTTATGAAAGTCAAATTACGATAAAGGACAAATATTAATGTACTTTTAATATTAAGATTATTTTATAGAGAGAAACCAGTTTAAACATCTATTACAAAAAAAATAACTTAAATTTTTATTTTTATTAAATTAAAATATTCATATTCAAATTTTCAATCAAAATTATACCTTTTCTGGAGGGTTGAAATCTTTAGTTATTTTTTTTCTTCTTTCTAATCTTGCAAAAATATTGTTGGTACCTTTTTTTCTAATTTTTGAAAATTTATATGTAAAATAATTGAAAAAATAAATTAATAAGATATATATATATATATATATATATATATATATATATATATATATT
>JAJOOO010028065.1:0-13613 GCA_029582685.1 Solanum piurae
GTACCTTGTATTTCACTATTTTTTTCTTAAACTAACTAATTAACTTATCATTAATTTTTAAAGAAAATAAATAAACAAGTTTTTCTAATCATATTTTCCTAAATTGAGTTTAAGGACTATCTTCGGATAGGCTCTGAGGGATGCTTAACACCTTCCCCTCGAGTAACCAAAACCCTTACTCAGAATCTCACTGGTTTCGCAAATTAAAACAGAGTTTACATTTACATATAAAAAATGGTTTTCCTAATATTTTCCTTAAAATTTAGGTGGCGACTCTAAAACAAACAAAACAAATTTTCCAAAAATCAGAGTGTCAGCCGTATTATGTTATGAATTGTTTCGGCCTGTTCGAAATAGGGTGCGACAGAGAGAAAAAGAAATAAAGGATGAAAGAGCAACCAAACTAAAAGAGAAAAAGCAACAGAAAGAACAATAGAAAGAAACCAAGGCAGAAAGATTAATAGAAGAAGAACAAGGGAGAATGATCCATAGAAATAAAGAAAGAGAGGAAGAGCGACAAATTTAAAAAGGTGAGAGAAAAAGGAGAAATAAGCGAGAGAGAAAAATAATTCTAATAAAATATATAGTATTGTTATATTGATATAAATGATAATAATTAAAGATTATATTTAAAATAAGTAATTATTTTTTAAAAGGAATCTACTCAAGTAATTAACCCTTGTATTAACTAACCTTTTATTTGAATTGGTTTTTACTTAAATTCCCAAAAGAAAGTCATTTCTTCTTTTATGCTCAAGTTAAAATATTTATATTTTATTTATTACTTATTTTCTTTACGAATTACTTTATTAGTTATCTTGTCGATATGATTTATTTTTCCTAAAAGATTCCTTTAGTTTATTTCCCCTCAAAAAATAAAAATGGGTTTTCTTACTTAATTTTTTTTTTTTCAAAATTAATCAAATATTTTAGTCAAATCGTTGGTCAACCCGGAGTTAGCATATATTTCGAGGGCCTAACACCTTCTCGAAATATAAATTGAACCCTGAACCCTCTTTGGATTTTAAATGATTTTTAATATGTTTATATCTTTTGAAAATCTTAAGTTTTCTTAAATATTAAGTGGCGACTCTCTTTGAAAATCAATTTTTCTTTAAAACCTAAGTTAAATTGATATTTTGAAAACAAGTTATTTTTTAAAAACAACTACACTAAAGAAGGGCAACTACCCAACACCTAACTCTTCAAACTAGTGATCTCCTAACTACTACTCAAAAGGACGATACATAACGAAGCAGTTAGGCCATCCAACACACAAAACTTAAAACAAGCAATGTTTGTCCAGCCACCTATCAAATAAGGATTGGCATCACAGTAAAAATACACAACAAGGGTGGAAAGAAGGTAAACTAGCAATCCAGAGGCCACAACCACAATAGGACTATCAAAGCAAGGGCACGAGGAGTTACTCAATCACTACTCCTAATCAAAGCAACACAACCTAGTCAATCCACTACTAAAAGAATTCAACTACAAGAGGTAGAAAGCATACACAAACCTCAAATCAAGATGCCATAAAAAGCGAGCGATAGATAATAAGCCTAATAAACCTGAATGTGCATGAAACCCCAAATACATAGCAAAATAAAAACAAAGGGGTTATGCCACTAAATTGCACACAAAGAAGGAATATATGTATCCTCGGCCTATGGACGTCTAACAAAATCATAGAAGGGGTCATGCCAGACCTTAACTTGAACATCTAATGTAGTAGCAGTAGCACTAAAGGTACCACCTCAAATTGAAGGTGCTGACAATTAATGAGACTAATCTAACTTAATACCTCTCATCCTGGTCCCATACCAAGGACAAGCTCTATACTGATAGCCAAGCTCTCCACATGTATGACAAGGTCTGACCACCCTAGCCTGGGGGTATCAGATTCTAATAGGGCCTAGGAGATCAATTCCTACCTGAGGCACTCTCTAGACCGGTGTTCAAGCCTTCAACAATCATAAAAACCTTGTATGAAGCTCGGTTTGAAGAACACGATGATATGCCCTAGCTACCTCTGCCAAACTTAGAATAACCCCTGGCCAACTACATTAGGGGCCTACCTCACCACACTCATAACACATATCACCAAGAGAAATATGTTGTGAAGAACCAGCTGAGGTAACATGAGGCCTAACACCTGAATATCTAGAATAACCACCATGAGAAGTTTGGCATAAACTCTGCCTACCGTAGGCACTACAACCTGCCTTAGAACCCCTTGGGACTGGAGATTCTACCTCCATAGGCCTGATAGGTCGAGAAGAAAAATGAACCTTGCTAAATGATGCACCCAATTACACGAGGAATATGGTCTAGAATTAGGCAAATTTATTATTGATTGTACTTTTAGTCATCTTATTTCCTTAAAAAGGGGGGAGTTGTAACACAAAATAATTATTGATTAATTTTTAGTAACAAGTAAGAAGTAACAAGTAGCATGATTTGAAGTTTGTAATATCAATGTGAGATGAAACTAGGGCAATTGTGTTCCCCACAAGTTCTTAATCAAGTAATCCTAATAATAGTAACTCTTTCGTAGTGTTTAACATATAGAGTTGGTAAGTTAGGTATCTCCTAAGTGATTGGTCATCCAAGTAGGAAATTTCACCACACAACTTGGTTGGTCTACGAGTCTACGCTTTACTAACCCTTACCCTTGACCCCAGATTAGCCCTCACTTGTTTGGGTTAGGCTATTAGATAAAGGATTATCACGCTAAATCTATGTTGTTTAACCTCTTTCTCATTCATTACTTCCTAGGTCGGGAAAGTAAGAATGAGGCGAGTCCTAACATTGCGCACTATTAAAAAGCATTCATAATAAAGAGATTAACAATACATGCATAAATGTTATTTCAGAATTACTTAGTTATTAGTTTTACGTTGTTAATAACTCATGGTTTCCACAACCCTTTTTGTGGATTTAGTTGCTCATACTTGTGTTATCACAATTCATAATAGGGTTAATAGAATAAATTATGAACTTACAATTAGAATAGATGAATTTCGGAATCATGAATTAAAGAACAAATGCAAATTTTATGAACCAACACTTCAAGAATTAAATGTAAAAAGAGTTTGGAAAATAATTCTCAAAACCAAAAGTATGTATCTCAAAAAGTCCAACAACCCAAAAATGAAAAATACAATTAATATTTTGTAACGCCCTCTATTCTCCATATGCTACTTTTATTCATGTGACACTTGACATAGACTTATGGTATAGGTGAGGGACCATTTTTCTTAGATGAGTAGTATTGTTTAAAATAAATCGGAAGGTGATGTTTTCCTTGCACATTTCAGCATGTATACACAAAGTCAACTCTGATGAAAACTTTTGAACTTGAGATAGTAAGGTAGTATTTGAGCTTAAAGTTTGAAGTGATGTTAGTTCCTTAAGTGCTGGTGATCATCAAAAGTGATTCATATTGCTTTTGTTACATTATTATGTTTAAGGACTGTTTTATATATATTATTATAAGGGATGTTATTGGATGTGTGATGAAATTATGGAGACGTTAAAGGACTTAAATATTTCAGGGAGTTTTGGGGAGGACTTGATACAAAGGTTGTATAATATATAGAAACGATTAAAGGGAAAGGGAAGGAAATAAAATATTGGCTAGATGAATTGCATGCTTACTGCTTGGTTACTATTTTGGTAAGATCAAGTAGCTCAAATTTGTTGATTAGCTACTAATACTAGTCTTACAACTTATTTTATTGTAGATTAGTAATTTGAAGAGAAGGAGATTAAGTCATAC
This sequence comes from Solanum piurae, assembly GCA_029582685.1. Classification (NCBI taxonomy): domain Eukaryota; kingdom Viridiplantae; phylum Streptophyta; class Magnoliopsida; order Solanales; family Solanaceae; genus Solanum; species Solanum piurae. The sequence goes on from JAJOOO010028065.1 coordinate 3,782, forward strand.
TTTTTTAACGATATAGAAAGGTATGTAAGGCTATTCAATTCCATATTCCTTGGCATGAAATCTAATATTTGCGATACATAACAATGAAGTGAATTTCCCAAGTTCTATTCCTAATAAAGGAAACATAGTGGCATCGTGCAATCTTTAAATAGCTAAAAATATTTTTACCCTCTTCCTAGTGTGTCCAATTACTTTACTATATGTTCATTACTTTATATTTGTATACTTTATCCTCCTATGTGCTAGTATAGAAATGGTATTCGCGATAGCAAGCTTTATGAATTCTATTGTTAGTCAATTGAAGTCACTTGTGCCATTTAAGCTCATAAGTAATATATTGATGTTACATAACTCCTTATGTCATTGTTACTGCCTTAAAGTTATTATTCACATGTCTTCTACTACTGGTCCGTAGATCCAAAGCTCAATATTGATTATGACCACCAAAACAACAGTCTCAAAGATAAAAGAAACTGAGTGAAGTAATATGTATATTTATGTGTGGAAACCCAGGTGCAAATGTCTAGCATTAGTCGATCCCAATTGGTATATAAGGGTGGTAGCTCAAGCATGAAAGCCTAGCATGGGCCGATCCCAATTTGTTTAATTTTGAGGAAAGTATCCCAGGAGTTAAAATTCCTAGCATGGGTCATCCTAATCTACTAGTTATCAGCTGGTCGTTTATATTAGATGCCTTACAAAGATTATAACACACAAAAAAGTAAAGAAATTAATGTAACATACATGCTTTCAAAAGAGTAAACAAAGGTGGTCTTTTGTTCAAATCTGTGCACTTATATACTGATACTGGATTTCTTTTGAGACTTGTTTTACATATGTTACTTGGATATTCAGTACATTTTTTTCGTACTAACGTCCCTCGCAGAGGACACTGCATTTCATGCTCCAAGCACAGGTACTCCTACTAGTTGATTGCTTTAGTAGGAGCACAAGTACTCAGCTACTATTGGTGAAGTTGCAGGATGATTCGAGGCTTACCGAGTCTTTTCACCTATTTTATTACTGGATGATGTTACGGGTAAGGCGGGGTCTTGTCCTGCCCTAACCTCAAGTTTACTATCTTTTATAGGCTTTGTAGAGTAATTTATATAGTTTAGTTTCATCTTCTCTCAGTTGTTATTAGAGGCTTCACAGACATTCAGATGTTAGTCTGTTGAGTCTTTTCATTATCATTTCTTATTGTCAAGACTTGGGTTGCCACTTTTGGCCAAGTTGAATGTTTAACCTTTAAACATTCTCAGTTATTTCATTATTTAGCTTAGTTAAGTTCATTGATCATTATAGATATGAATATTGTCTTCCGCTGAGTTAAGTAAGCCAGGCCAAGGGTTCGCTTGGGGCCAGCAATGGTCTTCGAGTGCCAGTCCCACCTAGGATGTAGGCTCGGGGCATGAGAAATTTGGTATCAGAGCACATAGTTAAAGATTCCTAGGGAGTCTATGAAGCTGTGTCTATAGAGTCCTAGTTATCGATTTGAAGCGCACCACATCTATAATTAGGAGGCTGCAACATTTAGGAAATTTTCTCACTTCTTTCACACTCATTTCGTGCGTTAGAGTTTATCTCTAAAAAGTTTCCCTCTAATTCGTGCCTGCGCGTGTTTCAGATAATCATGCCTCCATGAAGAGTAGCCAGAGGTCGTCCAACTAAGAGGAATGTTGATGAACAAGAGTTACCCAATGCACCTGAAGTGAAACCTCAAGGGGAAGTGACCAACGTCGAGTTTAGAGAAGCAATTAGGATGCTCAGTCAAGTTGTGACCAATCAAGCCGGGCAGCAAGGAGGAGCTCGACAGGGAGAGGCTGACACTTCAAGAATTCATGAGTTCTTGAGGATGAATCCTCCAAGCTTCACTGGTTCAAGCATTACAGAGGATCCAGAGAACTTCACTGAGGAACTAAAAAAGGTATTTGATGTGATGCATATTGATGATACTGAGAGAGTTGAGCTAGCGGCATATCAGATGAAGAATGTTGCTAGATCTTGGTTTGATCAGTGGAAAGGGGGTAGAGCTGAGGATGCACCACCTGCGAGTTGGGCATGTTTCGAAGAGGCTTTCTTGGGGTGATTCTTTCCCTTGGAATTGAAGGAGGCTAAGGTACGAGAATTTCTTACACTTAAGTAGGATTCTCTGGGTGTTCATGAATATGGGTTGAAGTTCACCCAACTATCCCGTTATGCTCCGGAAATGGTTAAGGACATGAGGAGTAGAATGAGCTTATTTTTTGCTGGGTTGGGCCGTCTAGCAAGCAAAGAGGGCCGGGCAGCAATGCTTATTGGAGAGATGGAAATTTCAAGGTTGATGGTTTATGCAGCAAGTGGAGGATGAGAAACTGAGGGATAGAGGGGAATTTAAGAACAAGATGGCTAAGACAGGGAATGAGTCCGGGCAGCAGAAGAGTAATGCCAACCGGTCATCCTTCCAACAGAAACAGAAGGGACATGCTCCATCATCTGCTAGTGCACTTGCACCTAAGAACAAGGGTGAGTACTATGGTCAGAATTCTAGAGCTAAGCCTGCCTATTCTTAAGGCAGTGTAGTGCAAGGGGGTAGTAAGCCTCCTGCCTGCACCAAGTGTGATAGAAACCATTCAAGTGTGTGTCATGAGGTCTCCACTGGTTGTTTCAAGTGTGGTCAGACTGAAGAGCAAGCAGGGAAATGGTAATGGGGGAAATAGAGCCTAGTCTTCTTTAGTTACTCCACCAGATAGAATTGCACCTAGAGGGGCTACTTCCGGTACTGGCGGAGGAACAAACCACTTATATGCTGTCAACAGTCGCCAAGAGCAAGAAAATTCACCAGATGTTGTCACTGGTATGATTCAAGTCTTTGACTTTACTATTTATGCCTTGCTAGATCCAGGAGCGAGTTTATCTTTTGTAACTCCATATGTTGCCATGAATTTTGATGTTATTCCTGAGAAACTTAGTGAACCATTCAACATTTCTACACATGTTGGTGAGTCTATTCTAGCAGAGAGAGTCTACCGTGATTGTCCTATTTCCATCAATCACAAGGGTACCATGGCTGATTTAATTGAGTTAGACATGGTAGATTTTGATGTCATTCTTGGTATGGACTGGATTCACGCCTGTTATGCCTTAGTTGATTGTAGAACTCGAGTAGTCAAGTTTCAGTTTCCTAATGAGCCAGTCTTAGAGTGGAAAAGTAGTTCAGCAGTGCCTAAGGGTTGTTTTATTTCGTACCTTAAGGCAAGGAAGTTAGTTTCAAAGGGTTGTATCTATTACTTAGTCCGAGTTAATGACTCAAGTGTTGAGGTACCTTCTATTCAGTCAGTTCCAGTAGTAAAAGAGTTTCCAGAAATCTTTCCAGATGATCTTCTCGGAGTCTCTCCTGAGAAAGAAATAGACTTTGGTATAGATCTTCTTCCAGATACTCGTCCTATCTCTATTCCGCCATATAGAATGGAACCAATAGAGTTGAAAGAGCAGTTAAAAGATCTTTTAGATAAGGGCTTTATTCGACCAAGTGTCTCACCTTGGGGCGCTCCGGTCTTATTTGTGAGAAAGAAGGATGGTTCCCTTAGGATGTGTATAGATTACCGTCTGTTTAACAAGGTTACCATCAAGAATAAGTATCCTCTTCTGAGAATTCATGATCTTTTCGATCAGCTTCAGGGTGCTTCCTGTTTCTCAAAAATTGACCTCAGATTAGGCTATCATCAATTAAGAGTAACGTAATGTGATATTCCAAAGACAGCTTTCAGAACCAGATATGGTCATTATGAGTTTTTGGTCATGTCCTTTGGTTTGACTAATGCACCAGCAACGTTCATGGATCTTATGAATAGAGTATTCAAACCTTATTTGGATATGTTTGTTATCTTCTTCATTGATGACATACTAATCTATTCAAGGAATGAAGAAGATCATGCTAGTCATCTCAGAACAGTTCTTCAGACTTTGAAAGATAAGGAGTTATATCCTAAATTCTCTAAGAGTGAATTTTGGCTTGAGTCTGTAGCATTGTTAGGCCATATTGTGTCTGGGAGAGGGAATTAAAGTTGATACTCAGAAAATTGAGGCAGTGCAGAATTGTTCTAGACCGACATCTCCAACTGATATTAGGAGTTTCTTGGGTTTGGTCGGCTATTATAGAAGGTTTGTAGAGGGTTTCTCGTTCATTTTGTCACCTTTGACGAAGTTGACTTAGAAAATAGTGAAATTTCAATGGTCTAAAGCTTGTGAGAAAAGCTTTCAGGAATTGAAAAAGAGGTTGACTACTGCACCAGTTTTGACCTTACCAGAAGGTACTCAAGGTTTTGTGGTGTATTGCGATGCATATAGAGTTGGTTTGGGTTGTGTCTTAATGCAGAATGGCAAATTTATAGCTTATGCCTCCAGACAGTTGAAAGTTCATGAAAAGAACTACCTAACCCATGACTTAGAGTTGGCTGTTGTAGTATTCGCTTTGAAGATATGGCGTCATTATTTATATGGTGTTCATGTTGATATATTCACTGATAATAAGAGCCTTCAATATGTGTTCACTCAGAAAGAGCTTAATCTTAGACAAAAGAGGTGGTTAGAGTTACTCAAGGATTATGATATGCGTATTCTTTATCACCCAGGTAAGGCTAATGTTGTTGTTGATGCCTTGAGTAGGTTGTCTATGGGTAGTACCGCCCATGTTGAGGAAAAAAGAGAGAGTTAGCAAAAGATGTGCATAGGCTTGCACGCTTAGGAGTCCGACTTATGGATTCCACAAAACGAGGAATAGTGGTGACGAATGGGGCTGAATCATCACTAGTGTCAGAAGTGAAAGAAAAACAAGACTAAGATCCCATTTTTCTAGACTTAAAGGCAAATGTTCATAAGCAAAGAGTATTAGTTTTTGAACCAGAGGGAGATGATGTATTGAGATATCAAGGTAGATTGTGCGTACCTATGGTGGATGGACTCCAAGAGAGGATTATGGAGGAGGCTTATAGCTACAAATATTCCATTCATCCGGGTTCCACAAAGATGTATCACGATTTGAGAGAAGTGTATTGGTGGAATGGCACGAAGAAGAGCATTGCAGAGTTTGTTGCTAAGTGTCCAAATTGCCAAAAAGTGAAAGTTGAGCATCAAAGGCCCGGTGGTTTGGCTCAAAATATAGAACTTATGGAATGGAAGTGGGAGATGATCAATATGGATTTCATCACAGGTTTACCAAGGTCTCGCAGACAGCACGATTCTATTTGGGTGATTATCGACAAAATGACGAAATCAATCCATTTTCTGCCGGTAAAGACTACCAATTCAGCAGAAGATTATGCTAGGTTATATATTCAAGAAGTGGTAAGACTTCATGGATTCCCAGTCTCCATTATTTCAGATAGAGGTGCATAATTTACTGCACAGTTCTGGAAATCTTTTCAGAAAGGCTTGGGTTCAAAGGTGAACTTAAGTACTGTCTTTCATCCTCAAACTGATGGGATAGCAGAGCACACTATTCATACATTATAAGATATGTTGAGGGCTTGTGTGATCGATTTCAAAGGGAATTGGGATGATCACCTACCTCTCATTGAATTTGGTTACAACAACAGTTATCACTCTAGCATCCAAATGGCTCCTTATGAAGCTCTTTATGGGAGTAGATGCAGATCTCCTATTGGATGGTTTGAAGTTGGTGAAGCAGGGTTGATAGGACCAGATTTAGTTCACCAAGCTATGGAGAAGGTGAAAGTGATTAAAGAAAGGTTGAAAACAGCACAGAGTAGTTAAAAATCCTACACTGATGTTAAAAGAAGGGCGTTAGAGTTCGAAGTAGATGATTGAGTATATTTGAAAGTTTCACCCATGAAGGGTGTTATGAGGTTTGGTAAGAAGGGGAAGCTTAGTCCCCGGTATATTGGACCTTATCGCATAGCCAAGAGGATTGGCAATGTAGCTTATGAGTTGGAGATACCACAAGAGTTAGCCGCGGTTCATCCGGTGTTTCACATCTCCATGTTGAAGAAATGCATGAGCGATCCTTCATTGATCGTACCAACTGAAAATATTGAGATCAAGAACGGCTTATCTTATGAGGAGATTACGGTTCATATTCTAGATCGCCAAGTTCGCAAGTTGAGAACTAAAGAGGTAGCATCAGTCAAAGTCCTTTGGAGGAACCAATTTGTTGAGGAAGCTACTTGGAAAGCTAAGGAGGATATGAAGAAGAGATATCCACATCTCTTTGAATCTGGGGAAAATGCAGACCAAGGTACTAATTTTCTCCTTAGTACTATCTAAATTAGGAGTAAGCATGTTATTTGTTGCATTTGCTTGTTGGGTGTTTGAACTTGATGTCACTACCCTTAGCTTAGTAAGAGTAAATATCATTTTAGGGCAAATTTTCCTTAGGAGGAGATATTGTAACATCTCACAACTAGAAAGAACTAGAAAGAACTAGAAAGAACTAGAAAGAAGTTTAAAATCTGGAAATAGTTATTTTTGGAAAGTATAAGGAAGTCGGTAAAATTGTAAGTAAGTTAAAGTTGAGTTTTTGGTCAACTTCAGACGGTCATAACTACTTCCTCATGATGAGTTAGGTGTAGTTCCAGATATGGTTGGGAAGCACTTGGAATGATATTTCCAACGCCGCCAAGTTTGCGCGATTCTGAGTTTGTATGAGCAAGTTATGCCCTTTGGAAGTTGGGCTATTGGATTAAGGAAATGTCCAATCCGGAAATATAAGGGGTACTTTAGTCTTTTCACTACCCTATTATTTTAATCCGATTTTAGGATTTTAATATGGGTTAATTCAGAACTTAGTCAGTTTTAGAACTTGGTATTTCACGCTAGGGCTAAGGAGAAAGGAGAAGAGAAAAGAAGAAGGAGAAAAGGGCAAATTCATCAAGATCAATCAAGGAAGTTGGTGTTTCGCCAAGGATTTGCTTCTACCAAGTATGTGAGGCTCTCATAACGTTGGGATCGTTCTCCCACGTGCCAAGCATATTTATTTCAGTTTGGATTCATCCTAAAAGCATTTGAATATTGATGATCTTGATACCTATTCTTGAATTCATATATTGTTCTTGAATTTGACTGAGTTGGGAAGTTTCTAAGTTTGTTACGTCACATTATAGGATCGTTTCGAGTTAGATTTTTTTAGGTACATTGCTGAGTATCTTTATTTAAAAGTGATTTGAGGAAAATAATCGAGTTTGGGTGGATTGGGGAAGAAAAACGAAGAAGAAATTTCGATGGGCGAAATCTGAACATGGGAGCGCGTCGCGCGACTTGTTCGCAAAATTAAAATTTCAGCTTCTCGTCACGGAGCTGACACGAGGTGTTCTGCCTCAAAAGACATTTTCAGAACCAAAATTAAATTATGCCTCCACGTCGCGGACCCATCTTCAAATCTTGATTTTTGATCTTTTCTCATGTGTAGCTATCTACAATCATTCCTAAACAACATGGGATCTTTCCAAACCCAAATCTTAATCCTTGAATTCAGAATTCAATTCAAGGATCAGTTAAGAGTCAAGTCAAAAGCAGTTAAGGTCAAAGTCAAGAGAAGTCAAGAGTCAAGTTAAGATAAGTTCTTAAAGTTTTTAAAAGTCTTTCACAAATGTTTTAACTTTGTTTTAAGACTTAAGTTTTGAGTTCAATAAAGAAGTAAAGTTGAAGATCTTCTCTTCAAGGAAGTAAATGGAGACTATGTATTCCCAAAGATATTTAAAAATATTTTCACATTTAATAAGAACGGAAACTGAGATTTCCAAAGAGCCTTCGGGCTAGTTTTCAGAAAAGAGTAATAGCTTTCTAAATGAAGCAAGAAGGGGAAACTGAGATTTCCAAGGTAGCCTTTGAGCTAAGTTTTTGAGCACAAATCTCAAATCACAGAAGAAGTATGTTTTTAAAACATAAAGAGCTAGTATATTTTTGGGAGTAGTATTGATCACCGATATGGGGGAGAGTTCAGATAACTCACAGCCCCCATAAACCATGTACCCACCATGAGTAGAAAAGGGTCATACTTTTTAGATGAACCCTTTTCACAATAGACTAGTGGATCCACTTAATAATTCAGGTTCTATTCCTTTGGCCGGGTATAGGATGCGCTGGAAGCGTGAGGTAGATCACTGTATAATCACTATAGCTCTTATGTGATGGTTGTCGGTTAGAGAAACTCCCACAGAAGTTATTGTATTTTTATATACACCAGTTTATTGTATTTTTATATACACCAGTTTATTGTATTTTTATATACATCGCATAATTATATGTATCTTTGCATACACACATAGTTGACATCATGTTTTTAAACAACTTTTCTTTATATTGCACTTGTTTTAAACTGTATTATATTGAAATGAGTTCAGTTAAGTATTCTTGAGTCGAGAAGAGCCCAGGTAAGTATTTTTTCAAATTCCCTTTCAATTCTATGTTGTTTTAGCATTCCAACTCACATACTCGTACATTCAAAGTACGAATGGAAGTTGTCCTGCATCGTCTTATGATGCAGACACAGGTAATTAGGATCGGCATTCCGACGCATCGTTGATCCACAGAGCAGTTCAGAGTCCATTGGTGAGCCTCCTTACTTTCTGTAGGATCCATTTCATTGCTTTCTAGTTTAGTTATTAGGATGTTGTGGGGTCTGTCCCAACATTCATCTCAGTTGTTATTAGAGGTTTCATAGACAGTCAGATGTTAGTCCGTTGAGTCTTTTCATTATTATTTCTTATTGTCAAAACTTAGGTTGGGACTTTTAGGCAAGTTGAATGTTTAACCTTTAAACATTCTCAGTTATTTCATTATTCAGTTCAGTTAAGTTCATTGATCATTATAGATATGAATATTTTCTTCCGCTGAGTTAAGTAACCCAGGCCAAGGGTTCGCTTTGGGCCATCAATGGTCTTCGAGTGCCAGTCCCGCCCAGGGTGTAGGATCGGGGTGTGACAAAGGTCCAGTTTTAGGTACTAGTGGTATAGATAGGGCAAGTGGCACACATATACATGATTTTCTTAATTTGGACCCTCCATCGTTCACTGGATCAAATCCTAATGAAGACCCACAAGACTTTATAGATCAGATCCAACACACTTTTGATGTTATGCATGTAAGTGGTAAAGAGGCACTTGAGCTAGCAACATATAGATTAAGAGGTGTGGATATATTGTGGTATAAAGCTTGAAAGCAATCTAGGGGGACAGATGCGCCTTCAACTATTTGGGATGAGTTTAAAAAGGCATTTCATGACCATTATCTGCCATTGGAGATCGGAGAGGCCTGTGCAGATCAATTCTTAAATCTCCACCAAAGGAGTATAAGTGTGAGAGAGTGAAGTTTCAAATTTAATTCCTTGGCCATGTATGATTTTAATGTAGAAGCATCTATGGAGGATATTCATCGATATGTGGATAGATTAGATTCATCTCAGGTTAGAGATTGTACCGTTTCTTTGTTGAATAAAGAAATAGATATAGCAATGATGCAATCTTTTGCGCAAAATTTGGAGGATCAAAGGTAGAGAAGAAGGACACAAGAGTCAGAAACAAGGCATTCTAAGAGGGCCAGATCAATTGGGGCAGTTTACGCCATCCTAAGGTGATTTTAGGCCTCAGTTCTTTAACAGACCTCCTAGGCCATCATCTTTCTACTCTATAACTAGTGCTCCAGCACAATTCCAAGGGTTTATGGGTAATCAATTTTGGCAAAGAAGTGAAAGCCAAGGTTTACAAATAGCGGATCATAAAAAGCAGGGAAGTACAGGCCTATCAAGACCTCCTCAACAACCTTGTAAATAATGTGGAAGAAATCATCTAGGTGCATGTAGGTTTGGGACAGATGTTTGTTTTTGGTGTGGTACACC
>JAJOOO010028066.1:0-15196 GCA_029582685.1 Solanum piurae
CTAGGCGTAGTAATCGCCAACGAAAACCCACTTCTTTCGGACCAGATTTTGTGGCACTGTTGCTTGAAAATGAGCCTCAAACATTTAAAGAAGCTATGTCTTCGTCTGAGTCAACTTATTGAAAAGAAGAAGTCAATAGTGAGATTGAATCAATTTTAAGTAATCACACTTGAGAATTGACTGATCTTCCTCCAGGAAATAAACCTTTAGGATCAAAGTGGATCTTTAAAAGGAAAATGAAAGCTGATGGGACTATTGACAAATATAAGGCTAGACTTGTAGTCAAAGGATACAGACAAAAGGAAGGTCTGGACTACTTTGATACATACTCTCCAGTAACAAGGATAACATCAATTAGGATGTTAATAGCACTAGCGGCAGTGCATGATCTGAAAATCCACCAAATGGATGTAAAGATAGCCTTCTTAAATGGAGAGTTGGAGGAAGAAATTTACATGGAACAACCTGAATGGTTTGTAGTTCCTAGTAAAGAAGAGAAAGTGTGCATACTTATGAAGTCGCTTTATGGGATCAAGTAAGCACCCAAACAATGTGTCACGACCCGGGAGTACCCCCTAGAGGTAACACGGCGTACTTGACCCCAAAAGAGTCTTGTACAAGCCCTTAGCATAATCATAGAGATAAGTTCATAGGAAAAAGTGCGGAAATTTAAAACTTTTCTTTACAATCGAAGTCTTTATTAAAATAATAGAATCTATATACTATGTCTCAACCCATCTATACATTGAAGTAAAAGTCTTTAATACAATATTAGGGACCTAGCCCTTACATAAGTCAATAACATAAAGGACATATGGTAGAGCCCTCGAATACAATGAGTACTCACCAAACTTCTTCTTCTTGATCTACTAGAGTCCTAGCTACGAGGATGAATCCAACATCTCCCAAATCCTACACTTATAGAAAATGTAGAAAGAAGGGGTTAGTACAAAAAGTAGTAAGTATGAAAACATGCATAAAAATCCTTAAATATGCTAAAAAGGACATTTTTCTTTAAAACCATGCCATATGCCATTTTAGAACATTATCTTTGAGATAGTTGGAGAATGCAACTCATAAAGCAATTCGCATACAATTTATCATAACACAAGAGATATCATCATAATTACAAGCATAGTCTTCAACATCAACATAATACATAGACCAATCTTCACAAGACATAGTTCATACACATAGTCAAACTAAAACATAGGCAACCCAAAGCCACACTAGTGCAATGCAAAGGTAAGGTCCCATAACCATACCAAATGCTAAGTATCACATTTAGGCCACCAACAATATTTATGCATATCTTATCTTACCATAGTCATAGCCAACATACATAAGTAAGGAGTCATTCATGTTCATAACTTGTGACAAGTGAAGACAAACCTTAACATTCATACATACCTTCATACATAATTCATAAGTCATCATAACATCATAACATGAGAGAACCTACCCCACAACCCCTTTATAAGTCTACTTGTGCAATGTATAAATGAAGTCTCATACAACATCATCACATAATTCTTCATAACATAATAGAACCATCACCTTAGCAACCCTAAAAAGCATACTTGTGCAATGTATAGTTGGCATCCCATAATACCAACTCTACTAAGTATACATTTAGAATCACCTTAGTGACACATATCAACTTTAGACCTCATCACAATCCATAATCATACATAAGGAATAATCATACTCATTACATATACATAAGGAGAGTCTTACCATAACAACAATCCCATCAACATTTATCATACCTTCATGTCTTACCATAGCATAATGAACCAACCCACAATCTCTTTCAAAGCTTACTTGTGCAGTATAAAAGTGAAGCCACATACCCCCACTCCTACTAAGTAAACTTATCAAGAAATTACAAGTATAGTTCAAGTCATATTCATCATCTTATTACATAGGGAGAAGTGCATTAACCGACATAGATCATGTGAGCTACATGGAATCTGGTGTCATATAACCCCACACCGAAAAAAGCGTCCTACTTGCTTAGGTATAACTAGACATATATAGCTATAATGTGGATCCACTAGCTAATACCTATGCGGGCACATAGTTATGGGATAGGGAGATTGCTTCTAGAAACCCAACCTATTTTACTAGCGGGAGAGTTTCCGTCTCATGAGAGCATATGTAGAAGACCCGGCCTAAAACTAGCGGGAGAGTCTCTACCTCATTTGCCATATCCGCTCGGTGTTAAGCATTATTCTCCAACTTATACGTAGTTAAGGTGAATTACAATTTCATATGTGAAAGAGTACATTACCCTTCATTCAACCCAACTCATAACATAGATCATTGATTCACCATGGTGAGAGCTAACTTTCACCTTAGAATCCCCATATAATCATCCAAGACAATTCATACATAATCATGTGTAGTAGTAAAGGAAACTAGTCTTTCAACAATACCATAATTCACACATCAGTCATTGGATCTTCACCATTCAAGTGGAACATAACTTCATACATAAATACATGAAAAGTAAGCACCTCCACCTTTCAAGTGGATCAATCCATTCATATATAAGAATCTTAAACATAGAGTACCTTCATACATTGCCTTAAAGGCTATACTTCAAGATTCAATACTTACAATTTACCCTTCAAGGGTCATAGATCATGTCTTGCAATCACACTTAGAATTACTACTTTTAGCATGAATCAAACAAGACAAATTGACTAAATTAACATAGATATTATTCTAAGTATTCACATTGCATGAACAAACCCATCTCAATTTCATAAAGTTGGGGTCATGGGGAAGCACATGGGTTCATGGGGAATTTCACAATAAAACCCCTCAATAAACATCAAATTCATCATAATATAGGATAATTAACATAAAGAAATCATTTTCAAGAAGAACCCATGGCTAGAATCAAAACCCTAGTTTTTGAACAAATTCTCAATTTCAAAAATTAGTGTTAAAGGACTTCATGGAGAAATAAATTCCATGATTGAAGGTTCCCATACCTTAATTGAAGCTTTGCCACGAAATTGGAGTGAAAACCTTGGAGCTTGAACCCTAATCTTGAAGCTTTTGGTGTTCTTCAATGGAGGAACTTGTAGAGAGAGAAATATTGGAGAAGAGATGAACTTTTTATTTTGAAGTGGGTGTTTGTGAAAGTGATTAATTTTTGGGGATATTTTAATATAAAATCCCTTATATAGTTATTTAGAAATAATATAAAATATACCCGCTTTCTAATTTAACTTAAAAATAATATTTACGAAAATGCCTCTTGCCCACATGAACTTGCCAAATAAAACTAAGGCAAAGTCCAAGGGAGCATTTAAGGTCCTTGAAGTGGTCCACTAGCCTTGGACCCTCCCTTGAACTTTGCCTATGATTTTTTAAAGTTAAGGCATATCTATGGGAGTATTCGAATGACCTATTTATACCATATATATTTATTTAAAAATAGTATAGACTATACCCATTTAATTTAGACTAAAAAGGAAATTATAAAATTATCCCTTTTTATGCCTCCCTTGGATTGCCCAAATAAAACTAAGACAATTACCAAGGGAGCTTCTAAGGGCCTTGGAATGGTCTACCATCCGTAACCCCTCCCTTGGATTTGCCTTAAGCTTTTTAAAGCTAAGGCATAAGTCTATAAGGGAGTACACAGTAGTGGGCCCCCACATGGACGTGCACTGCCTAGTGTACTAAGGCAGCCCCACGTGTGGTAGTCCCCACTTTGCCCTTATACCCTCACGTGTATAGCCCCTAAAAAAACAAACTAATTAATTGTTTAAGGGACCTTTTAAGGGTCGTGGACTGCTTCAAGTCCCTTGAACCCATACGTGAACTGCCAACTTTGCCAAAAATGGCAAAGACAAAGTTCAGGAGGCCCTCAAGGACAGTCAACTGCTTCACGTCGCTTGAAGCCTCAAATGAACTTCTTTTATGCCAAAAATGGTTAAGACATTGTTCACGAGAGCTTCTAAGGACAGTGAACTGCTTTACGTGCCTTGTAGCCTCTCTTGAACAAATGCCTTTTGCCCACACGGCTAAGGCAAAGTTCAAGGGTGCTTCTAAGGGCAGTGATGCCTTTCGCCTTCCTTTAACCCTCTCTTGAACTTATACTTAGTCAAATTTTTGAACTATTTCATAACTCCAATTTATGCATAAACTTTTAAGATTCATACGTTAGGCTCTAGTTTTACCTATCAAATTTTTGGGTTGTTACACAATGGCATGCTAAATTTGACCAAACAATGTTAGCAAATGGATTCAAGATTAACAAATGTGATAAGTGTGTTTACATTAAAAACGTTCTGAATCATGAAGTCATTGTTTTTCTGTATGTTGATGACATTTTAATAATGGGTAAAGATATTGACGATATAAATGCTACTAAGCGCATGTTGTCCAATAAGTTCGATATGAAGGACTTAGGAGTTGCTGATTTGATCATAGGGATCAGGATTCTCAAAACTCCTCAGGCACTAGCATTATCTCAATCTCATTATATTGAAAGAGTATTGGATAAGTTCAAGTACTTGAATTTCAATGTTGCCAAAACTCCAATTGATTTAAGCTTTACATTTCAAAAGAATGTAGGTGAAAGTGACTCTCAGTTGGAATATGCCAGAGTGTTGGGTAGTTTGATGTATATTATGAATTGTACGCGACCAGATATAGCATGTGCTATTAGCAAACTGAGTCGGTTCACAAGTAATCCGAATCAAACTCACTAGATGGCAATGAAACGTGTGTTGGGGTATCTGAAACATACACAACACTATGCTTTGCATTATAATAAATATCCTGATGTGATTGAAGGATATAGTGATGCAAATTGGATCATCGGGTCAAATGAAGTAAAAACCACAAGTGGTTATGTGTTTACACTTGGTGAAGGAGCAGTCTCTTGAAAATCTTCCAAACAGACATGTATCGCTCGCTCCACAATGGAATCTGAATCCATTGCCTTAGATAAGGCCGGTGAAGAAGCTGAATGGCTCCGGAATTTCTTAGAGAATATTCCATTCTGGCCCAAACCTGTGGGACCTATTTGCATACATTGTGATAGTCAAGCAGCAATAGGTAGGGTAGGGAGCGTTAGGCACAACGGAAAGTCTCGTCATATACGACGGAGACATAATACTATAAGACAACTGCTCTCTAGTGGAATTATCACAATTGACTATGTGAAGTCAAGCGGTAATGTGTCAGATCCACTAACGAAAGGCTTAGTGAGAGAGGCAGTTGAAAGATCATCTAAGGGAATGGATTTACGGCTTAGGACAAGTCAGCATAGAGGCAACTCTATCTAGCAGACTGGAGATCCCAAGAGCTAGATTCAAGGAGAAAAACAAAGTTGTGACTGACGGTTCGACATTGTCAATCAACTCAATCCATTCTCATGATGAAGACAATGTTCATGAACAAGGTTAAGACTTTAAGGCTTGTTAATGAGTTAATAAAGCTTAAAGTTTTTAATGATTTGCTAAGTTTGGCAGATTTGACCAAATAGTGTATCTACGAGATGACACGGTTAGAAATTACCTATGTAAGTGTGAAGTGTAAGCCGCTTCAAAGAGAATTTTTTGTCAAAAGCCTATTCTCTATACACTCATGAAACCAGGAGGTGTTCATGGCTTAAACGAACACAACTGTAAGAATCATAAACGATAAAGGGTTAATTGTGTGACATATGGTTGTCTAGGTATACACCAAAGCTCAACGGTTCAAAGATATCGCATCTACCGATTGATCGAGTATATCCGACATATGTTCACTACGGAAAGTCCAAGGGGAAACCTACTTATCCAGATGCAATTGATCCTTGCTTGTAAAGTACACACTCATCCGTGCATTTCTTATGTTATAACCATTCCTCATTCATATGGGGGATTGTTGGGTATATAGCAAGAGTTAATGGGAAATGGAGGGAAGATGAAAAGAGAGGAACTTGAAAAGTCCTCTTATGCTTTAGTAAAAAGGCATTTGTCCCTCATCGGTGGTGGAAAGAAAAATAGAAGAGTTTAAATAGAGAAACACTTCTATTAATTGTTAAAAGGGTTGGAAAGAGGGGCCCCCTCGCACCGTCGTCGTTGTCGCTCGGCTCGGCTTTGGCTTTTGAAAATGATCGATCGAGAGATTATTTTTGGACAAAGTTTGTTTTAATTATTTAATTAATTAAATAAAATTAAATGGCCAAAATGTTTCAATTAATTAGTTAATTAACCGAAACGGTCCGACTCAACTTGGATCCGCGTGACCCATTTTATTTAAATTACTTACTTTCCCATTTTATTTTGAATTTCCCGTCGTTGGAGACGACTGTTCTGAAAGGTTGCAACTTTCAAGAACAACCACGACCGTTTGAAAGGTTGCAAACTTTCTGAAATGGTCGTGTGGATTCTGAAAAGTTGCAACCTTTCGGAACCAGTTCCTCTTGCCTATAAATACATGTTATTCTTCAGATTTTTTAACTCACGAAAATTTCTGATTTCTTCTTCTTCTTCTGCACAAATTTCTTCATGTACATTGATGTTGTTGAGTGGTTCGCTGACACCAGCGTTTTGGGTATCAATACACTTGTGATTAAGATCATTCTATCCTGGTAGGACATATTCCAAATCAAACCTCGAATACTAGAGAGGAATAGTTTCCTTAAGGGGACACTGTGCATTTAGTGGGCTTGATCTTTTTCCGTTCTGTCTTTTACAAATTCTGGTATGTTTTACGGATTTTAGTTTTTGTGAATTAATTTTTGTTCTTCTGTTCTTACTGGTTCATTAAACTTTGATAACTTCGTGTTTCTGCAAAGTTTGTTGAAATCAGTAATTCTGTTTTAAACACATATTGGCAACAACTAGGATTGTACAGGATAAGACAATACATCATGTCTTTGTTGAAGGAAATGTTGCTACAACTATCTGAAAATGCAATTGGCAATTTTATAGGAATATATATAACATGCTAACCAGAATCTAATCACCATATTCAAGAACTAGTAGAGCAAAAATCCAGAGCTGCTCAAAAACTTGACGAAGAAGCAAAAAAAAAAACCTATTTATTCTATTTTCTTAGTTTAGTAAAGAATTTTTTCCTTACAAGTTAAGTGGTAAGGTAGGGCGTTATTCGGTGAAGAAAACAGACTTTAGAAAAGTGGTTCATGTAGCTCAGGCAATCTTCCCGGTGGACTGACCGTACCTCAAATCAACACAGGTGAACAAGTAGAGTATACTAGGGTGCTTGAGAGAATCATGTCAAAGGAACTCATCAAAATGACCTCATAACTTCGAAAGAAGGGGTGTTCTCCTATCTTTTGATCAGGAAAGCAACACATACTAGGGGATAGCGACTGATTATTAATAACACAGGTACACAGAAGCTCTCATCTACATATGTAGGGAAATTTGGAAGAAAAGGTGTGCTTGTGGATATGACAATCAAAGGAAGATTTTGCACAACAACATGGAATATAAGAAAGTCGTACTTACAAAGATTGCCCACAACTTAAATTGTATTGACCATTGGCCTACTATTGTGGAAAGGTTGAAGCCTACTAAAAGATTAACCCAAGTCATCTGGTGTGCAACAGTGCCAGTAAGGCAGTGCTACAGAGAGAGAAATCGAGTGATTAACTTTCTTGCAAAACTGGCTTTCACATCTTCATAGAATAGCATGTTCCACTCCTTCATCCAAAACTAAGAAATCGCTTCAACTCGATAAGAGGCAAATGCCTAGCATTAAAATAAAAGTTGATAATGCCAACTTCTTCACTAGCTAGTTAGTTTGTACATAGTTGTTGAGCCAGAAAGTTGTAATATTTGAGCTTTCTGATTTTTTCGATGATATATATGATTCGTATTTCATGATAGAACAAATCACATTGAGATAGATCGTCACTTCATTTGAGAGAAGATCGAATCTAGATACATTGCAACGAGTTTTGTCAGCTCAAAATATCAGGCAGATATTTTCATAAAATCACTCCGAAAATCCAAAATTGACTATATTTATTGCAAACTAGAATCATGACTTATACACTCAACTTGAGAGAGAATTAAATATGATATAACTAAATAGTAATAAATATAAAAATATTTAAATATAGTATAATTAGATAGTTTAAATATGAAAAAATTTCAAACCTGGTATACTTACATAGTGTAGATATGAAAATGTCACTAATCCCTATAATTGGAGAGCTAGCAGAGTGTAATATTTAATTAATTTTTTTCCTTATTTACATTATTTGTAACACCTATTTACCTCCCATTAACTTGAGGAAATAGTCAATGAATACAATTCTCAATATCTATTCTCTTCTTCAAATTTCTCAAACAAAAACAAACCTATATTGAAACAGAACTCAGACAATTCAAGAGTTACTTGCCAATTATAGAAGTGCAAAAGCAAGTTTTAACACTTGCAAGATTCTTAGTTTAAATCACACCTCAAGTTGAGCCGTACAGCAATTATACTAACTTGTACAACAGGATTACAATGAAAACTACACCATACAAATGGGAGATGCCTAAAGTTTTATTACAGCTAGATCCAAATGCAAAATACAACATACAATTAGGAGATGGACCAATTAGACGAAAGCTAAAGAAGCCAGGCTACGAGGCATGAAATATGAATTTCTGATCCTTGAGAAGATCGAGAATCAGAATTAGTCCTCTTCTTTTAAAGCATTACAACAATCAATACTCCAGAGATCCAAGAGATGGCATTTCAGAAATAAGATCTCGATCATCAGCACTAGTGCTGCTCATCCTCCTTTCAACCACTCCACGGTTCTGGGATTCAGCCTCTTCCATTCCCAGCTTCTGCACATCTTCGGGTGAAAGGATTTTTATACTCCAGACGTTATTGACAAACGCCCTGAAAAAACCATATCAGGGAAATAAAGAGAAGATTATAATTTTATAATAGGACTACAGAAAAGCCACTTCCAAAAAGATTGAACACTACGCCACAGGTTGAATAGACATAAATCATGTGAAGGTAAGATAACAGACTTGTGAGTTAACTAAATAAGAAAAAGCAACCTTACAAATCAAAAGTTGAGACATAAGGAACAAGTTTTAAAAGCATATGTTCTTCCTTCAGCTGTAATGGAAATTCAAGAAAAAGTTATATAATAGTCTTCCCATGATTGGACACTTACTCCCATGGGTCGTCTCCAAGGAGAAGGATATCATTCTCCCTGTCAACAAATACAAGCTGCCAGCCTGATCTTTGAGGGTTTTCAAGGAACCCCTCAATACCGAACATCTGCCCCAATTCCCATCGCAGCTCATGATAGCTGTGGAACTGGGCGATATCCAGTGACCTCCCAACACACCCCGATTTGTAAACCTGCATAGACAAAAAACTATACTCACATAATTGTCAGATGCACTCAAGACAATGAAAAATTGACCTTAAACAGCAGAACTGGCACCTTGACAAATGTATGGGTTGCATTTGGTGGATCAATTTGTCCTGCATTGTGCAACAACTCAGAAGAGTCTTGCACGTAACCATATAAAGAATTCTCATATCCCGAAGCCCCAAGTGGCATTGAGGACATATCAGCACATGTAGTAGTAACATTAGACACTGTGGTCCGAAGGAGATGCCCTGAAGAATCAACATTAGCACCAAAAAGCACTTGATTCTGGGAATCCAAGCTACAATTTTCCCGAGAATTGGATGTATCTTTCCCATATGTTAGGAGTGGTGAAGAGTTGGAGCACGTATTTAGTTGTGACTGCGTAAATTTTGACATCCAGGACTGTTGGGGTGGCTGCTCAACGATTACAGACTGACCAGTTCTGTTGATATTCAATGAATTACTACTTCCTTCAGAACACAAAGAACCTAGCATATTTTGCACGCCCAAAGGAGTAACAGATGCTGAAAACTTTGAGTTCAAATCTGCAAACTCTACTTTCAAAAATGGAGAGGAAACACTCGATGGTTGCCTCTGCTGGAGCTGGTCGTGTGGGATTTGGAACGCTTCTTGGTAAGCGTGTTGATGAGCCTGTTCCTCCGACTGATTATTGGATTGCTGCTGTGATTGCCTTTGCAGGTTCTCTGACAGCATTTGGGTTTGAGCAGGCAGCATATGTTGATGAACTGCTTGCTGCATTGTTTCCTGCTGTTGCAGAATGGAATTATCAGTACTTGCATGTTGGAGATATTGGACAGGCTGCTGAAACTGCATTACTTGCTGTTTCAGCAAATCTCCATTCCCGAAACTTTGCAAACCAGTAGCTAGCATAGCTTGATAGTGCTGATTTATATCATTTGGGAGAATTGTTGAATCAATTCTCTGTTGCATCCAAGGAAGCATGCCAAAAGACTGAAGATTCATCGAATGAGGTCCTAGCTCACCAGTATTCCCTCTTAACCATGCCATTCGATTAATAGCTTCATTGTTACTATCTACAAAAGCAAAGGAGAAAAATTACTAGTATAACTTCTGGAACGGGAATTGGTGGCTATCTGAACAATGATACTGCTATAAACTCGTGTTTTTTCCATTATATCATGGCTATCTGGGTGGGGAAGAGAGGATGAAGAACTTTGGGGATTAGAAGAGACATTAAGGGGTTGTTTGGTTAAAAAGCAGGTTATCCTGGGATTATAAATCTTCCCACCTTCTATCTGGGAAAGATAATCCTAAGATTGTGATATAAAGTTTATCCCGGATTTAGGTAATCCCCTCAACCAAACACAACCACAGGTTTAGTCCCAAATTTAATACCGGGATAACACATTTAAGCCCTCCAAACAAATGGACCCTAAAACTACATAGGCCATTCCTTTTTCTTTCTTTCTTGATAAGTACACTGCAGACTTCACAATTTTAACAAAATGAAGGAAAGATAGGATTTACAGCTTCAATTCTCTAACAACATGACCATTCAGTGTGCCATACCTTGATAAGATGAGGTTCCTGGATACAAAGGCCGCTTTAGTCTTAGAGGAAAATGAGATGGATACATCGGAAAAGTAGTCAAAGGCTCAATCTCCCATAATGAGACCCTTGGTTGCCTCTCTCCTGCAGTTGACTCATCCCAACCAACCTATAATTTCAAGAAATTTGTTGTATAAATATGAAGTGTTAGCAACAAAAGTGAACGTTTTTCACCATACAAACAGTATATGATTATAGAGCTGTAATATCCTTGTTGTAGATTATAATTTTCATACAACTAGTTGAAAGACAAATTATAAGGATTAGAGAACTTATAAATCTGATTTCTGCAAAAGCTATGTGAAGTTATATTGCTCAGATTCGGGTGCGAGTACCTCATACGGGGATACAGCCAATATGAGTAAATATTTGATTAAGTAAAATAATTTAACTAAACTAGAAAAAATTATTTTTTATAAACACCTACTATTTTTTTCATAAGACATAAACCCAAAAATCAAGCCAAATACCCAATAAAGGCCAAACACATACAGATCCTTCAACTTAACTCTAATTTTCATTTTGACACTTAAAACTCATGCTTGTTCCATTCAGACCCTCCAACATCATTATAAGTGTGCCTTATAAGCACCTTACCAGGAACTTGTCAAAAATATAATATACGTGCAGTTCTCATGCTGGTGACATGGCATTATAAGCCACTGAGAAAATGACACATGGCTCTGGATTAAAAATAAGATTTTGAGCTTTAAAAGTAAAAAGAATAACCTCAAAATTTTCAACAGCCCTCTACGATGACCTCCTTCCCCTTCTCCCTTTTTCAGATTTTCCTCCTCTTCTTCCTTCTTCTTCTCTATTCTTTTGTGGCTCTCTCAGCCATTGTACCCACCATATTAAAATTTGTTTGGATCCATTTTTGAATTTCAAATTCAAATTCTTACTTTTTTTAAATCAATTTTTAGGCGAATATTAAAATGATTTTTTTATGAATTGTGTTTTCTTGGTGATATTATTAGAAAAGTTAAAATTTTGAAATTTTAGTGCAACATTTGGTCTTTAGCTTCTTCCATATTGATAAAATAGAAAATTTTGACTATGATTATAGTACTATTTTTTAGGATTTTATATAGATCATTGTATTGAGATTTCTTGATTATGCCATTGAAGGTGGTAAATGAGGTAGGAAAAGCTATGAGATGGAACCCGATGATGGTGGAGACAATAAATATAGCGGTAGAGGTGTTGTAAATGGTAATGAAACGGAGAAATTGATCACAGAGATGATTGATGTCTCGGGGGTAGTGGTGCTAAGTGGTAGAGGTGCAGTGGCATATAAACAAGATGAAGAAGACAAATAATTATATTTAAAAAGAATAAATATTTACTTCTGTTTCTCTTTTTACAGTCTCAAAAGATTGTGTTGCCCACATTATACCATGTCAGCATTTTGTGTTTAAAAGGCACACATATTATGATGTTGGAGGGTCTGAATGGAACAAGCATGAGTTGAAGCGTCAAAATGAAAATTAGAGTCAAGTTTAAGGGTCTGTATGTGTTTGTCCCCCAATCAATCTATATTGGTCATATATCTAAACCCAGTGTGGATCCAAACCACACCCAAATTATGTGCGATCACCACAGGTACGGTGCATCAGGGATTTTGAAGGGTTCGAGCAACATAGACGTGAAGAGTGAGTCAAGTATATCAAATGCATTAATGCACGAAACCTTCTAGTGCACCTTTACATTCATATATATGCCATGCCAGATAGACGTGGGGAAAAAAGAACTTGACACCATACAGAAAGTCAGACGTTGCAGCATGGAAGTTAAACATTAGATCAAATTTAGACATTAAACTATTCAGCTTTCAAGGTAAATGAATTGCTGATAAATGACAAGCATGAGAAGGCGAGAAATCATTGACACATGAGAGAGAGAGAAATCATTGACACATGAGAGAGAGAGAGAGAAATCATTGACACATGAAAGAGAGAGAGAGAGAAATCATTGACACATGAGAGAGAGAGAGAGAAATCATTGACACATGAGAAGGATCCAACCCACCCGATGTGTGAGGTTCGACTTGAACCGACCCACCCACCACCCGAACCTCAAACGAAATAAAAGGAAAAAAGAGAAGCCTTCAAACATTGACACATGAATGGAAAAACCATGTTAACTAATGTAGTTACAAATGAACAAGAATAGAGAAATGCTTAAGGGAAAATAAAAATAATAGTCCATGTACCTTGACAGACCGCCAGTGAGAGTTTGCCCAGCGAACTGGATTGAAGTCACCAATGCCAGTAATTGTGCCCATGTATCTGAAAAATGACAGAACCACCGAAAAAGAGTTATCTATTGTAATGACAGGTCACTTACGGTAGCTGGTGTTAAATGTGTAAGGATCCGGGTGAAGATGTTGACCATCTTCTTTTTCATTGCCAATTTGTTTTGAGGTTATGGTGGGATATCCTTACTTGGTTTGGAGTGCAATGGGCGATGCCAAGTACTGTGAAAGAGATGATGTAGTTGGAATTGCGGCAGATGGAGATGATGGCACAAGGCTTGGAATATTGCTCCATTAGCACTTATGCGGATAATATGGAGAGAGAAACATGAGATCTTTTGAAGGGGTGGAGATGAATTATGTACAGTTGAGAGTAGCCTCGTATCCCTTATTTTCCGTTTGGTGCACCCATGAGATCCCTGTAGCTAGAAGATTGAGGGACTATTCTAGAAAACCATTTCTTCTTGTAGGTTTTCTACTTTTTGGTATACCTCTTGTATACTGGCTTTTGTTTCTGCCCACACATTCATAAAATCGTATTGGTTTATCAAGAGAGAGAGAGAGAGAGAGAGAGGGGGAGAGGGAGAGGGAGAGGGGGGGGAGAGAGAGAGAGAGAAAGTTATCTAACAAATATACATGCCAAAGATTTCAGTGACACCCACAAAGGTACGGCACCAACTTACTAGCAATGAAATTTTAATTTAACTGGTTAAAAAATTGGTTTATTTACCAGAACTAACCGCCAACTTCATTAATTGAAACCCTAATGCAAGAATGCAAATATATTTTCCCCAGTACTAGACAAGAATGATATGCAAATCTATGGGCCATACGGGTAACAATCCTGGAACATCATCCCAATTCATCATTCTACATAAGTAGACTTAATTCTCCAACTATAATTCATGATGAAACTAAACATAGGCAAAGATACATATTCGAGAGCCTTTATCTGCAGTTAAGTTTAATAAAACAGGTGACCAATACATCAATAAGAAACTACAAGCCTACTTATATAGCACTTCAGACAGAATAGATGAGGAAATATGACATCAAGAAAATAAAAAGGAAATCTTTCACTTAGGATAAAACAACTTCATTCCATACCTTCGAACACTTGATTCATCAGTTTCAAATAGCATCCGAAAGCGCATTCCAACAGAAACACGTGTGTGATATACAGCTTTGATGTATTTTGTAAGTGGTATAACAAACTCGCATGGGCTAGCCCTAACGCAATAAGCACGTGAGAAGAAAAAAGTAAAAAAGGTAATAGATATGAATGAAAACACAAGGGGGGAGTACTGTTCCGTACTACCTTGGGTTAAAAAAGACAGTGAAACAGCTATTAGTAGCAGCAGCATGAGCAGCAGCAGCAAGTAACCCGATGTGCATGCTATCACTAGATAGAACTGATGATGGCATCACAGTCTGGGGTCGAATTGCACGCCGAATTCCCAGAAGGAGCTGATTTTTCTCATTCCTGCACAGAACCGATTATCTCAAGAAAAAGCCTGGAGGAAACTGTCATGCAATAATATGTGACTGATGTACAGTAGTGTCAATAGAGGAGGCTAAACAGTACCAAATGAAAAGAACAGAATCTCCAGCGACAAGCCTTTTGACACTAACAAACACACTCCAGCCAGTAGTAAGAAGATGCCGCTTAGGCTGTCCTGCATGCAAAGTGAGAAAACATAAACAGATGATAGCATCCCTGGTACACATTTATCAGTTACAACACAGCATTACACCTTCCTTCCACATGCAATCAGGAAGCATCCTTTTATCCAACAAGTTATTAAAACAAATTTTTGAAAGAATACAAGACTCCAATTTAAGTTAACGGGATTAGGATGACAAAACAATCAATGAAAGCAACAACAACAACATACCCAGTGAAATCCCCGGGGAGGGTAGAATGTACGCAGAGTTGCAGACCTTACCAATACCTCGTGGAGATAGAGAGGTAGAATGAA
>JAJOOO010028067.1:0-10407 GCA_029582685.1 Solanum piurae
ATTTTCTTTTTGCATTAGTATTAATTTGATTTTGATTTAAGTTTTATTATAATTATCAACATCTATGAACTATAATCTTTATTGGACCATTCCGAATTCTAAGTTTTAAACTTGAAATAATACATTAAAAGATAAAAACTATGAAATAGTATAAAAAATATTTTAAAATTATATCAAAGTAAATATTTTATGTATAAAATAAAATTTTAAAATTACATATATAATGTCGGATTGGTTTGGTCTCGGGTTGGTTTTTTTTAGTTAAAACCAAACCAACCCAAATATAGTCGGGGTTTTTTTTCCAATACCAAACCAAGTCAAACCAAACCACTAGTCGGATTTTTTTCCGGTTTGACTCGGTTTGCGGTTTGGTTCGATTTTTTGTTCGATTTTGTACTGGGCCGACTCTATGCATTCTTTAATAAGGCATTGGCCTTAGGCCCCCAATTTTAGGGGCCTCAATTTTTTACCAAGATTAAATTATGTGTTAATTTTTTATAGAAATAACATTGATTATTTATGATAAAAAGTACTCTATATATTTAAAATTATTATTTTATTTTGTTTAACCCCATCCAAATAGAAGAAATCAAGAAAATATTATTTTATTTTCTTACCCTCTCTCCCACTAATACTCACATTATATTATGCTTTTAAACTCCTTTTACACTCTCTTTATTAAATTTTTGATAAGTTAGAGTAATATTCTGTCAAAAATATCAATCAATAGTTGAAAAGTGTTGAACAAACTACAAAGTGAATTATAAATTCTTTTTCCATTTCTTCTTAGATTTTCAAGCATTACAACTAGCATAGTAAAATGTGGGGTATATCAAATGATCAACTTCTTGAATCAAATCTATGGTTCTAACTCTTATATTTATTTGAAATTGTCAACTTATTACTTATAGAACTATGTTAACAATTCATATAATGATTGCCCGAGTAAAATGTATTTTTCAACGTTGAATTGATAAAATATTATCTAAAACTAATAATTGAAAAAGAAATCGAATAAATCATTTATAAAAAATATATATTAAGTAATACTTTGCATTTTAAAATGTAAGAAAAATAAATTTTAAATAAATGCATGTGAAATTTATTTAGATTTTAAGCCTCTAATTAAAATTTCGCTTTAGGCCTCCGATTGCGTTGAGCCGCCCTGGTTTTGTACACCCCTAGTAGTAATTTTCTATCTGCCTTGCATAATAAGTAGCAAATAATTTTGCTAAAGTAGAAGGCTGGATGAAAGAGGTCAATAATTAGGCTTAATATTTGGCTTTCACTAGGATGCTACTGAGTGGAATGCAGCTACTTCACCAAATGTCAATAATTAGGGACCAAAGACACGAGTCAACCTTTGAATTGGTCTATTTTTAACTATCCCACACCAATTATAATTTAAAGATGTTACTCATATAAATGTGTTACTAATAACATAATAAATGATGAATACTTTTTTATCTGTCGCAACTTCGGCATAGTTTAAGCAAAATCAAAATTTGTATTTTTGATTTGAATTGCGGTTGTAGGGGTTATTTGCACTTTACCCTATTTTCTTTAACTAGTATCGTGTATTCTATGTTAATTTGTTCAAACTTTTTCATTGAGATGGATGGAGTATATAATATTTAAATTGGTTTTAAAAGAATGCAAGCTTATTCTTACTAAAATAAAGAAATTAAAGCACGTATCAATTCTCTCTTTACATAAAAAGTAGAAACAAATGCTAAAAGTATAACATGAATATTTGAGTGCTAAAATTAAAATATTACATGTCGGAATAATAATATATGTGTCTAAACTTTCATTGATACATAAACATTGTGCATTATAATAAATTTGTGTTGCACTTTATTTAGTGAAGTTGATCTTACTGACTAATCGAACTCTAGATGTCAATAGCTCTAGGTACTTTCCATCCTCTCAAATTGTTGCTTTCTCTTCAAGAACAAAAAAGAAGATGAAATTAATTAATAAATTAAAAGTATGCAAGAGCCTATAAATATGGTGAGTAAGAATTCAAGAATCCTTTCTTGCCTTTTTATATAACTATTTTTCAATTTGCATTCCTTGAACCTTTTCTTTCATTAGTCTTCATAATTATTCAATGCAACTCTTTTTATTCACTAAACTATTTATTTCTCCTAATTAATTAGTCTACATTTAATTATTCAATGCAACTCTTTCTATTCTCCAAACTATTTATTTCTCCTAATTAATTAGTCTACATTTAATTATTCAATGCAACTCTTCCTATTCTCCAAACTATTTATCAATGAATAGCGCACACTTAAATTTTATTAATGGGTAAATCATTAAGGGCTACATTTAAATTGAACTTTTGAATATATGGAGATTCACAAATCTCATGTAAATTTAAATACAATTACTACTATTTCAATTAGATTAGGTATTTTATTTTAATTAAATATAAGAGAAAAATTGTAATCTAACTTTAAACACTCGTTTTATTTCTCTCCATTTTTATTCATGTGGATACATTCATCTCAGAATAATATTCTACTTTGAACAGAAACAACACAAAACAATATATACAAAGATACATATTCCAAGCCATAATAAATCTCATCATTTTTATTATGGTGTTAAGATAAGCTGCTGCCTAATTATATGCTGAGTCAGCATGCTTAGTTGTTGATTTGTTAGTTAGTTGTTAGTTTGTTAATTAATTGATTAGCTGAGTAGATTAGTTAGCTAAGTCACATCGTTACAAGTGTTGTATATAAAGTACATATTGACATCTTCAATAAAACAGTTTTTCTTTTCCCCAAGTTGATCCACCTTGTGAAGGATGCTTTCATGGAGCTTGTATCAGTGGTGGATGTCTAAATTTGACATGGTATCAGAGCGCAGGTGAAGATTCCTCAGCAGAATTTCACCTTCGTCTCAATTTTTCTTCGTCATTTTCTTTGGCATCTGTTGCCAGTGTTGGATTTTTTTTCTCTAGTTTCTGCTCTCTTCAATTTCCATGGCGATCGATGAATTAACACAGGAGGTTCTAACTTGATTGATTCGAGCAATCCACTGTATATGCATCCGTCAGATAACCCCGGCGCAACACTTGTCTAGTTCCTTTTGATGGATGAGGATATAGATCATGGCGACGGAGTGTACTTCAAGCCCTCTCGGCGAAGAACAAATTAGGTTTTGTCAATGGTGAATGCAAGAGGCCTGAAGTCAATTCCATCCAATTCCGGCAGTGGTAACGATGCGATGACATGGTTACATCGTGGATTCTCAATTCCCTATCCAAGGAAATTTTTGACAGTGTGGAATATGTCAATAATTCTATAGAGCTTTGGAAGGAACTTCAAATCTAAGTTGTTTTGCGATTTCTGCAAAAGAACACGACACGCAATGAAGAATTGTTATAAGCTGCACGGATACCCCCAAAGTACTCAAAATGAGCATGGAAAACAGAATCCTTCTCCTCAGTATCCCAGTAATCCTAATTCTAACCCACATTTCAATAGAAACAACCAGGCACACAACTCTAATCCCAACTACAATTACAAGTTCAATTCTGGGCAACAAGTTGCAGGAAATGTCCATAGTACACCAGTTGACTCAATGATCAATGAAGGGGTTAATCAAACAAAGGTGGATGCAAATGACAGTGTAAGCTTGTCAAGAAAACAATACCACAATGTTATGGCCATGCTTCATCATTTCCAAGTGAACAATGCTGGAGCAATTGCAGATAGTCCTATTATGGGAAATGGATCTGTGAAATTTGCAGGTAATGTAGTTTGTACATCCTCAATTGATTTCGGTAAGCTTTCATGTAAACACTTTGAATCAAAATCTGATTTATGGATCCTAGATTCAGGGGCATCGAACCACATGACTTTTCACAAATCCTTCATGACAAACATTAGACCTTTGCCATACCCTATTTTGATAAGCCTGCCAAATGGATAAAAAGTAAAAGTGAATGAACTAGGAGATGTAACTCTTACACCCAAGATAACATTGTATAAAGTGTTGTAAGTGCCTTCATTCAAATTCAATCTAATATCCATACATTCCCTCAATGTTCCCTTAAAGGGCATTGTAACATTCACTGACACTGCTTGTCTATTGCAGACCCCTTCAATGAAGAGGCCTCAGGAGATTGGTAAGTGCAGGGATGGACTATACTTCTTGTGCTCAAGATGTTTGATAGATAGCAGTATTGGAAGAGCTGGCAATGCCTCATGTTTTTCCATTTCTAATTCTGTAATGAATAATCATGCATCCTCTTCTTATTCATGTCTTTTACATTCACATGTAACTAGCTCCATTTCATGTAATAATAATGAGCACATTGTCCTTAATTCAGTTTTATATCCTAGAAATAATGAAGTTTTGTTGTGGCACAACAGGCTTGGTCATGTACCTTTTGCAAAAATGAGAACCATAGATTCTATACCAGTAAATTTTAAAACCAAACAACCATTTCTTGGTCCAATTTGTCCCATGTCCAGGCAGATCAGATTACCCTTTTCCACAAGCACTACTCAATTCACTAGGTTATTTGAACTTCTGCATGTGGATCTCTGGGACCCTACCACACTCCCACGCATGATAACCACAAGTATTTCATCACAATGGTGGATGATTACAACAGATCCACATGGACACATCTTTTAAGTTGCAAGAGTAATGCTCTCCAAGTGATCAAGGCTTTTATTTCCATGGTTGAAACCCAATTTGACACATCTTTGAAAACCATTAGGTCAGACAATGGCTTAGAATTCATAAACAATGAAGCCACTCTCTACTTCCAATCCGAAGGCATAATTCATCAAAAGTCCTGCCCATACACACCACAACAAAATGGTGTGGTTGAACAAAAACACAAGTATCTATTAGAAACAGCCAGAGCCTTGATGTTCCAGTCCCACCTACCTCAAAAATATTGGGGAGAGTGCATCCTAACAGCCACTCACATAATAAACAGGTTACCTTCTACCTACTTACATGGAAAATGTCTTTTTGAGGTCCTATACCAAAGAAAGCCCCTATATTCAACTCTAAAAGGCTTTGGATGCCTTTGTTATCCCACAATACCCAAAGTTCATAGGGACAAATTCGAACCTAGAACAACACCTCACATCTTTGTAGGGTATCCATTTGGAACAAAAAGATACAAAGTATTGAGCCTAGCCACCGGAAAGATTCATGTTTCTAGAGATGTGGTATTTCATGAGACTGTTTTTCCATTTACATCTGCACCCAAAGGTGCCTCATTTGATTCTGTTTCCAAATCTTTACATTGCATTCCTCCTGGTCCTCTTAGTCATCTTACTCATCATTTTGATTGTGAGGATACATCTGTACCTCTACCTTATTCAAATGATCATGAATGTGTAAGTGTTATGGAGACTAGATCACCACTTGATACTACTTTACCACCTGATATCAATGATCCCATTACTCACACTGTTGATGAACATGTTCTTCCAAGAAAGTCAAGTAGGACTCATAAAGCACCTGCCTATCTAAATGATTATCATTATCCTACTACTACACCTAAACAACACATCTCTTCTCTGTCCTTACATGCCTTGTTCTCCAACCATCACCATATTACCCCTAATACTATCTCTCATGATAGTCAGTTTTTGTTGCAAAGTGTATGTCATGATAGTGAACCACTGCCATATGAGAAAGCAACCATTAATCCTGCTTGGCAAGCAGCCATGACTCAAGAATTTGAGGCACTACATGCTAATCACACTTGGGATTTATTGCCACTACCTTTGGGTAAGAAAGTCATAGGTTGTAAGTGGGTATACAAGGTGAAACATAAGACAGATGGAAGTATTGAAAGATTTAAAGCTAGGTTAGTTGTCAAAGGTTATACTCAACAAGCAGGAATTGATTATGTGGAAACTTTCTCACCAGTTGTAAAAATGACAAAGTGAGATCCTTGATTGCCACTGTTGTTAAAAGAGGCTGGAGTATTTCTCAATTTGATGTCAACAATGCCTTCCTCCATGGTAACCTACATGAGGAGGTCTATATGGAAGTACCCCCTGGTCTGATGGTTGATACACCAGGTCTGGTTTGCAAGCTGAACAAATCACTCTATGGCCTCAAACAAGCTAGTAGACAGTGGTATGAAAAGCTGATTGCTGACTTGTACTCTAGAGGATATACTCATTCAGTTAATGACTACTCTTTGTTCTACAAAAAGTCCAACAAATCAACTGTGTTTTTAGCTGTGTATGTGGATGATGTTATACTCACAGGTACTGATTCTGCAGAAATAGATTCACTAAAAAAGTTCTTACATGACCAATTCAAAATCAAGGATTTGGGAAGGTTGCATTACTTCTTAGGCCTTGAGGTTTTATACAAATCTGATGGAGTTCTGATTTCACAAAGAAAGTTTTCTTTAGATCTTTTGAAAGAGTTTGATTGCTTGCATTGCCCCTGTTCTCCTTCTCCTCTTGATCCAACTGTAAAGTTGAAGGCCAAAGAAGGGATAGTTCTTTCAGATCCTACTTTTTATAGAAAATTGGTGGGGAAGATGAATTTTCTCACTAACACAAGGTTGGATATATCCTATGCAGTACAACATTTAAGTCAATTCCTACAAGATCCCAGAGAACCCCACTTACAAGCAGCTTTTCATTTACTAAGATACATTAAAAGGGATCCCATATTTGGGATCTTCATGTCTAACAGTCATGACTGCACGGTAAGAGCCTTTTGTGACTCTGATTGGGCAACATGCCCAGATTCTAGGAGATCAGTTTCAGGGTACCTCATTTTGCTGGGAAACACTCCAATCAGCTGGAAATCCAAGAAACAAGAGACTGTATCATTATCTTCAGCTGAAGCAGAGTACAAGTCTTTGAGAAAGGTTGTTGGTGAACTAGTGTGGTTGAATAGACTCTTTGAAGAACTAGCAGTGTCAACCTCTACACCCTATGCAGTATTTTGTGACAGACAGTCAACCCTTCATATTGCCAGAAACCCAGTGTTCCATGAAAGAACTAAACATATAGAAGTAGACTGTCACTTTGTGAGGAACAAGCTACATGATGACCTCATGACCCTGCATCATGTCACTACTTTAGAACAACTCGCAGACGTCTTAACCAAAGCATTGACATGAATTAAACATTCAGCTATTCTTGGCAAGTTGGATGTAAGGAGCACACTTCCAACTTGAGGGAGGGTGTTAAGATAAGCTGCTACCTAATTATATGTTGAGTCAGCATGCTTAATTGTTGATTTATTAGTTAGTTGTTAGTTTGTTAATTAACTGATTAGCTGAGTAGATTAGTTAGCTAAGTCACAGTGTTACAAGTGTTGTATATAAAGTACAGATTGACATCTTCAATAAAATAGTTTTTCTTTTCCCCAAGTTGATCCACCTTGTGAAGGATGCTCTCATGGAGCTTGTATCAATGGTGGATGTCTAAATTTGACAGATACATTCACCTGAGTTCTCACCCCATGAATTTTCGGAACATTTCATTAATTTGATTGGAAACATAATAAGTATCATTATCTTTTAGTTGGAATATGAATTCCAAAGAGTGCCCTCTCTTTTCTGTGTGGATAATTTAGTGATTTTACATTTATGTATATTAATTTTGAAGAAATAATATATTTATATTATTATTTAATTAGATTAGATATTGTATTTATTACATTTTGATTAAGTATAAGAGTAAAATTATAATTTAACTTTGAAGATAGGTGCTTCCCACTTTTAGTAATAAATATATATATAGATTTTAATTCTTAGAGATAAATATTTATTTAAAGATGAATAAATTCATATTTCTGCACCATAATATTTCATAAGTTATATTGCATTTTCTTTAAATAATTTACCCCCACTTAACATAAGTTCGATTCCTAAGACAATTTATTTTAAAAACAAAAATAAAATAACAATTTAATTGAAAGGCTAAGGGTAATTCAATGACGTCGAATTGGACTTTTGACCCCACCAAACTACTAGTATCTTATTATAAAAGTAATACTCCCTATGTCCCAATTTATATGATTTTTTTTTTTTAGTCAGTTAAAAAAAATGAACATTTTTATATTAAGTAATAATTTAACTATAAAATATCTATTTTATTCTTAATGAAATGATTTACCGCCACACAAATTTTTATCATTCATTTTGGACTACAAATTTTTATTATTTATTTTTGGGAAAAGAGTCAAAAATACTCCTTAATTTTGGTTTATAGTTTGACTTTACCCTCGCCGTTAAAATGAAGTTAATTTCACCTCTCCCGTTACTAATTTCACCAAAATTAACCCAAACTACCCAAAAAAAAAAATTAAATCCTATTCCCTATTTTTAACCCAATGCCCCAACCCCTCTAGAGGATAACCCATTCCCCTTTTACCCATTCTCTCAATTTTTCCATATGACTTCTCCTCCATTGTTCTTCATTTCTCTTCCCTCTGAATGTTCTTAATTTCTCTTCCCTCTGATTGTTCTTCCATATCAATTACTTAATTTTAGTCCTCTCCTTTCTTCTCATTCTAACTTCATACCAGGGACTTGCGGGTATACATAATTTTAGTTTAATTTCTACTTGTTTTATAAATGATTCTTCTTATCTTTAAGCTTACATTCTATTTTTTTTCAGTGTTTTTCAAGGGACCAACTATTGAAAATCCAGATTGTAAAAGGATTTATGCAGCACAAGCTGGTGATACTTGTGAAAGTCTTGTAGAGTTTTCAATCTGAAAGTTGAAGATTTCAGTAATATTAATCCAAATCGTAATTGTGACAACATTTTTGTGGGCGAATGGCTCTGTACCAACGGCACCATATCTACCTAATTGAATCTCATTCATGAATATGCTTATTAAGTATTATATGCATCTGTAAATTAAGATGGCAGCAAGCAAATTCTCCTCAATCAAGTTACTATTATTTAATTAAACAATGTTTTGTGTTTTTAAAATCTTATTTACGCATGGTTTAGGCGTATTCAATGGAGTTTTTGGATTCTGAAAAACGAGAAAGGAAGGAACTTGTGGAGATGAACGTAGAGTTTGATTCCGATTTAGAGGGAAGAGAAATGAAGAACAATGGAGGAGAAGTTACAAGGAAAATTTGAGAGAATGGGTTATCCTCTAGACGGGTCGGGGCATTGGGTTAAAAATAGGGAATATGTTTTTTTTTTAAATTCGGGTAATTTGGATCAATTTTGGGGATTCCGTCAAATGAGGGGTAATTTTAGTGAAATTAGTAACGGGAGGGGTAAAATTAATTTTATTTTAACGGCGATGGTAAAGTCAAACTATAAACCAAAGTTGAGGGGTATTTTTGACCATTTTCCCTTTATTTTTTGCCGTTTCTGATTGGTAAAACTGAAAGCATACAAATCTTGTGTAAAAATCAGCATCTTTTTTCAAGAAAATCTAAATCCAACAAAAGACCCATATGC
Source organism: Solanum piurae (assembly GCA_029582685.1). NCBI lineage: Eukaryota > Viridiplantae > Streptophyta > Magnoliopsida > Solanales > Solanaceae > Solanum > Solanum piurae. The sequence continues at coordinate 9,447 of JAJOOO010028067.1, forward strand.
TAAAATGCGAACCCCTCCCACCCACCACCCTAAAAATAGTGCCTGAAATCACAAAGATGAGAACTTAAGGAGGGGTTGCTTCAATACAAATTCAATTTTATATCTATTTGTATCGAAAAATTGAGTAATTGTAGGAGAGACGATAAATTTGGAAATAAGAATTCATATGAGGGAAGAAAAAAATTACATGTCATCTCTCTTTGGGAATATCAAAAGTTTGGATGGGAAAAAATTGAAATATACTTGGATAAAAATGGTTATTTTAGAATTAAATCAAGTTAATTTATTTTTTATGCAAGAGGTACACATATGTCAAGAAAAAATTAAAGTTTAATAACTGAAATACCATTAATATAGATGGTTAATATTGATGACAAATTTGATACTTTTTAAAAGGGGCTGATTTTTTTGGAAATTTGAAGTGTAGTACAATCTAAACACATGACGGTACAATTAAGCTTATACAACACAAATGAAAATCCAAAAATACTCCCAACTCCAGTTAAAAAAGGAGTTCAAACTCTCCTTTCTGTATATGTATGTATGTATGTATATGTATATATGTGTACGTAGTAATGAGGGATGATGAACAGGGGCGGAGCTATGACATGTCGAGGGTGGTCAGATGAACAACCTTCGTCGGAAATTTTTTACGGGTATATATACTAAATATCGAGTTTTTTGGATATATACTAACTGTTGCACAACCTTGACACAATAAAGGTTGACAGCCCAGCGGTTAAGGCAGTGCAAAGATGCCTCAGCGTTTCGGGTTCAAGCCCAAGCATTGGCGTTTTCTTTAAATTTTTTCATTATTCCGTTTCCTCTTAGAAAAGGCAAAACTCAGCCTGGGTTCGATCCCAGGCTGGAACATTTTGTTTATTTAATATTTGTTCCGTTTTTCTCTTAAGAAAAAGTACAAAAGTTACCTTTTTTAAGTTAAGAAAAACAAAAGATCTAT
>JAJOOO010028068.1:0-14174 GCA_029582685.1 Solanum piurae
TTCTGAACTTTTTCCAAAAGTGACTACTTCCAATTTCAAGCTTCTTCATATTCATTTTAAATTGTCGGATGTAACACAATTAAAATGAAATTACATAAAAACCCCTCATAGAACCTCATTATAAAGTCAACACAAAGTCATAGGCGCTTGCTTAACCTATCATTTTCCGAGTCGTTACACATATCTTGGAAGGAAACTATGGAAACAACCCAAGCTAAGCGACAATACATAAGAGAACCTTTCACAACTAGCCTCAAGTCATACTTGTGCCATGTATGGATAGCATCCCATACTACTATCCACACTAAGTACTCCTTTAGACTATCATGAATGCTCACTAGTCGGAACTTGTCCCTCTATTTTATTTGCCTCTATTTATATAAGGTACTTCTCTATTAGTACTAGGCAAGTCACAACCCATGAATGAACTCTACTTGTCAATTCAAGGGTACCAAGGAATAACCTCCTAATAGGCTAGACCATGCTATCATCTTACTAACATAACTAGGTTAAGCTAAGCTAACTACCTTGGAAGTGACACTAACATGCAAGTCCAAGCTACTCTAGGAAAGGTACAAGTGTCCCATCCTAGCTACCATGAAATAGTCCTAGACCAACTAAGTCATGCTACCCTTACAAGTATACTATGAATCAAATGCAAGATATCCTTAGGAGAGTGTGATTCTTAATCCTAAGCTACCCTTAGGAGAGTATAAGCCCTCAATCCTAAAGTTACCATGAAATGGTCTTGGCCAAACCAAGTCATGCTACCATGAAGGCATCCTAACAATGTTAAGTCAAGCTACCGGTACCATGACTAATCCTAACTCATGCTACTATGAAATGCATTTTACAGTGCCAAGTCAAGCTATCCCTTAGGAGAGTATAGATCCTCTATCCCAAGCCATCAATCTTGGTCTTATCCTAATAAGCCAAGCTATACATGAAGGGAACATATGTCACAACTTCAAGCTATTCTAGACTAGCAAATTTTGATTCATTTTAGGTTACTAAGCCAACCTAGAATCATTCTATGTGAAAGAACCTTGGATCTCCTAGCATATTCATGCCTATGTGTGTGTAAGAGAGAACAATACACAATAAGATCACATCATATTGAATTTTCCCCAAAAGCTCTAACATTGATAACTACAAGCCTTATTCTCAAACTTAACTTCATTCTATCATCATTCATGTCTAGATTTCAAGACATTCTATAACACTTTTTACTACTAGGTGATTCTAGTCATAATTCATCATAGAGGTTCAATTTCATCTTTACAAGTCAATATCCTTCATATTCAATAAAGTCTAGTTCAATTCATGATTATATGATCCTAACTTTGATCAATTACCATACATGACATTGATTTAGGAAGATCACCTTTGAACCTTCAATTTCACCTCTAATGGCATAAACCCACAAATATCACATTCATCAATTTAGACTAGGGTTTACCATAGAAATCACATGAATTCATCATAATATCACTAAACAAAGCTAAATCAATCATAATTGGGTATTATCCACAAGATTAGAATCATACCCAAACTCTACCCATAATGTAAGAAGAACCCTAGCTAAAATTAGGTTTTTGACTTCACAATTGGGGGGAAACTAAGGAGGATCTATGGGGAAAGAACCTATAGATGATTAATCTAAACATAACTTGATTCAAAGCCCTAAATAAAGCTTGCTTCAATGGTGAATTTCGACCTAGACTCCTTCTCTTCTTCTTCTTCTTCTTTGCTTCTAGAGAGAGAATTTCCTAAAAGAAGGTGGGTTCTTAGATGAATGAATTAATGAGTTAGTTTAGGGTCTTATTAGGTATTTATAGGTGGTTTAATATCTCATTAACCGACCTCCCTTACCCCTAAATAATTACCTAATAATTCCTTAAACCCCTAACTAAAACTAAAAACTTAAAAACTGTAAGGACCTACGGAACCCCCACCCACGGACCGTGGGTGGGTTGACGGGCCGTTCTCTTGACTCATGGTTCCTTACTTGGAACTAAGGAGATCAGGGTAGGTCAACTCTCGACCCACGACCCCCACCTACGGGGCATGGGTCCATCCACGGCTCGTGGGTGCCCATCTGTGGACCAAGCTGTTTTTGACAACTGTTGGGCTGTTCCAAGGGTCCTCCTCAACGACCCCTTGGTTTGTCCTTGGGGGGTCGTACCCTGACGCCCTAAACCTTAAACCCCTATTCTAAGTACATGAATCATTTTTATAACTTTTAATCCTCATACCACACTCCAAACCTCTTACGAAAGGCTCTAGAACTCTCTAGTTCAACTTACTAGTTTCCGGGGTGTTACATTCTCATGAACCTTTAGTTGCCTTGAATCATAGGCAATCACCTTACCATTTTGCATAAGCACACATCACAAGCCAACTCGAGAGGTGTCACAATAAACGACAAAACCATCCATCCCTTCCGGTCAGGACAACACTCGAGCGGAAGTAAGTCTATCCTTCAACTCTTGGAAACTTTTCTCACAAGTTTCGAACCATCTGAAATTGGCCTTCTTTTGAGTCAAATCCATCAAATGAGAAGCAATGGAGGAAATCCCATCAACTAACCTTCTATAATAACCGGCCAAACCCAAGAAACTTCTAATGTCTGTCGGTGATAGAGGTCTAGGCCAACTCTTGACCGCATCAATCTTAATAGGATCTACCTCAATACCCTTACTTGAAACAATGTGGCCTAGAAAAGCCACAGACCATAGACAAAACTCACATTTCCTAAACTTAGCAAAACATTGTCTTTCCTTAATGATTTGCAACACAATACTCAAATTATTAATGTGATCATCCTCGCTACTCGAATATATCAAAATATCATCAATGCACACAATTACACACATATCAAGGTATTGTCTAAACACCCGATTCATCAAGTTCATAAACGTCATTGGAGCATTAGTCAAACCAAAGGGCATAACCAAAAACTCATAATCACCATATCGGATTCTAAAAGCCATTTTCAGAATATCTTTCTCTTTCATTGTCACACCCCAACCCTAGGTGACGTGGACAAGTACCATATGAACACATGTTTTACAAGTGACCTATGATGAGAAAGTAAAAACTACTATGCAAATGGATTTACCAATGAGAAGTTTCGTAGATAATACATGTCGACTAGCTGAATCGATACATGTGACAAGTGAAACTATGAATACAAATGATAGTTTAACAATGTCTACAAATCCTCTACTGGAATCCATGACTGTACCACTAGGAAAATATGCATAGTAAAGACTCGGCAAAGCCTCGAATCAACTTGGAGTTCACCGGCAACCGATGAGTATCATGTGCTTCTATTGGGGAGATCTGTGAGTTGAGTACATGTACCTGCAACATGAAATGCAGCGTCCCCAATAAGGGATATCAGTACGAAAAATTGTACTGAATATGTAAGGCAAAATACAACCATATATAAAATGAGACCTCAATTGAAATCAAATACCAATAGATAAGGATTAGAGACCATATTTGCTTATACTTGTGGAATCGTGTATGTTACATTCATTTCTTTTCTTTACTTTGTTGTACGTTATAATCTTTGTAAGGCATATGATACAAATGACTAGATGATCAGTGGTAGAAGAGGATGACCCATGCTAGGCATTTTAACCCCTGGGATGCTATCCTCATAATTTCATAAATTGGGATCGGCCCATGCTAGGCTTTTACCCCTGAGCTGCCACCCTTCTATACCAATTGGGATTGGCCTATGCTAGGCTTTCGCCCCTGAGCTTCCACCCTTCTATACCAATAGGGATCGACCCATGCTAGGTATTTGACCCTAGGCTGCCACCCATAATTATACAGATTGCTTCACTTAGATTATTTAATCTTTGAGATTGTTTTTTTTATGTTCGTAACTCTTTAGAGATTGTTCTTTTGATGATCATAACTCTTTTGAGATTGTTGTTTTGGTGGTCATAATCATTGTTGATATTTGGAACTATGGACCAGTAGTAGAAGACATACTAATATGTACTTACGATAATGACAATGACGTGGGAAGCAAATGTGACACCAAAGTAATACTTAGGAGCTTAGATGACACAGTAAACATTTTGACATCTCAAATTGAAGCACATATCAAGTGAAGACATTTAACATTCAGCCAAGAGATTTGAACTTTATATGATAGAAAAATACTCACTAACTAATATCAAATACAAGGTATACATGAATGTGGAACCAAGGGAGAATTTGGACAAATTCAACTTAAGGACGGATACATATTCCAAGTACATATAAAATGTACACTAGAGCAAGTAGGGATATTGTGAGGTAACATTATAGTCTAACCCAATGGGAGTAATAACCAATAAAGGGAAGATATGAACATGTGAAAAGGTAACATATATGTATATCCAACATATAAACATATGTACCATGTGTAATCTAGGATCATTTTGATTTATATAAGGGGAATACGTGCCAAGGGTACTTTGACGATGAAATGAGTTTAAACCTTGCATGCTAATACTTGGTAGAGTAAGCACGTACATTTAGTAATAAACTCATATTAGAGTATTCACTTTAATGCTTTAGGGAGTAGGAACTGAAACTATGGATCAGTCACTACCAAGGCACTTAGAAAGCTTACTTTGTAATACAAGTGTTGGATTCATGCCAAAGAAATAGGAAACCGAATAGCCTTACATACTTTATCCTCTGACCAATACAACTATCACGATTCAGCCTCCCCCTTTTAGGTTTTAATCTACAATATAAGTCATGATAAACTAAAATTAACAGCTATCACACCGTGAGCCTCGTAAAATAGTAGCTAACTTTGATGGATAATGAGCCCATACTCCCCTTAAAATAATGTGTATCACCACACCCTCCTTCACTTCCCAATACATACATTATATATCCTTTTCCAAGATTACCCAAGCTGCACCAACAACAATACACATAAAACAGCCTCAAATATTCTTTATCATACAACCAATTATTGAACTCACCAGCCTCTTAAGTTCTTTATAATAGAACACCCATAATTCCTCACTCAAACTCATACATAAAGAGGAAGAAAATGGAGCAGTCACCTTACCTTAATTTCTGTAACTTCTCCTTATAACTTGAATTCCTCTATAACTTCAACTTCCCTTCACACTTAAACCAAAAAAGAAGTGAAAAGTATCTTAATAATTAAGGAAAGTGAACAGTAGCTTGTGGGAACTTCTGCCTTGTACTTATAATTAAGCATGAAAAACATGTTTTCTAGTCTTCCATGGGAGAATTAAGCTAAATCCATAAGTGTTTCTCTTACCTTGGTTTGCAGATATGAGGGTTTCTTCAAGAACCCTAGAAGGAATTTTTAGGCTGCTCTTGAGAGAAAAGAGAGAGATAGCTGAAGTAAATTGTGAATTTTGTGTGTTAAAATGAGTGAAAAGATCAGCTCATGTTGGGTTTATATGGAGCCTTCTTGACCATAAAAAAAAATAACCCTCTAGAACCTCCCTTTTTTGGTCCATTTTCAGCCACTAATTTGTCAAGTAGGTGATGCACCTACTTATGTACATCAAGTAGCTCAAAAGGTCAAACTAGGTGATACACCTACTTACTTTCACTTGCGCTTAAATATATTGGGCCTTGGCAGATTTGGCTGCTAGGCTTTAATTTCATTTTCCTTTTATTTAACTTAGGTTTGGCCTTAAGTGAGTCCATTAGAATATGCCCAAATCTGATCCATAAACCTTGGCCTTTTTAACTAGATCCATATAGCTCAAGTAGGTGATGCATCTACTTGGTTCTTTGGACTGGTCAATAAGTCAAAGTAGGTGATGCACCTACTTGCCACCTACTAGCTTAGTTATGTCAAGCAAGCAGCTCACTTATTTTATTTCATTTTCTAAATATTAATCCCTTTTTCTTTAACTTAGCTCTTAACTTTCAACTTTATGCTCAATTACCACCTTACTGTCTCGAGTTTAAATACTCCCATTGGAGTTAACTTGCAGTACACATGCAGAAACGTGCAAGGCATCACATCACCTTCCGAGCTAGTTTAAACCAACGTTAATCATAAAAGAAACATGGTCCCTCACCTATACTATAAGGCTATGTCAAGTATCACAAGAATAGAACAAGTATATGCATAATGCAGGTTGTTACAGGAAACTGAGTCCATAAATAACTATACCACAAGGCAATTTATAAGCGTCATATAAATAGAACTAGTACACGTAGAATATGGGGTGTTACATTCACCATCAACTGGTGATAACCCAACTAGAGATCAATTTTAGAGAAATAACTTGCCCCTTGAAGTTGATCTCATATATTCTTGGAAGAGGATACTTGTTCTTGATGGTTACTTTGTTCAATTGTCGATAATCAATACACATACGAAGTGAACCATCTTTCTTCCTAACAAACAACACTGGAGCACCACATGGAGAGATACTCAGTCGGATGAAACCCTTATGCAATAAGTCCTTTAATTGTTCCTTCAACTCCTTAAGTTCTGCCAGAGCCATTCTATAAAGAGGAATAAAAATAGGTTTGGTATCAGGGAGAAGGTCAATCCCAAAGCCTATTTCCCTTTCTGGAGGAATATCGGGTAAATCATCGGTGAAAACTTTTGGAAACTCTCTTACAACAGGGACTGACTCAAGAATAGGAGTTTCAGACTCCACATCCCTCACCCTCATTATATGGTAGACACCACCATTCGAGATCATTTTCCTAGCTTTAAGGTAAGAAACAAATTGACCTCTAGGCATAGAATTTCCCCCCTTTAACTCTAGGATAGGCTCATTTGGCAATTCAAATTTAACTACCCGAGTTATACAATCTAGAGAAGCGTAACAGGAATGTAGCCAATCCATTCCAAGGATGACATCAGAATCTATCATGTCAAGCTCTACCAAATCTACTAAAGTAACTTTATGGGATAAGGAAATGGGACATCTTCTATATACCCTCTTAGCCACCACAGAATCACCAACAGGGATAGAGACAAAAAAAGGTTCTAACAACACATCGGGAAGCATATCAAATCTCATAACTACAAAGGGAGTCACAAGACAACGTAGCACCAGGATCAAGTAAAGTATACACATCTAGTTGAAAAACTCTTAACATACCGGTCACCGCATCTGGGGAACTCTCTTGATCATCTCTAGTCTAGAGTGCATAGAAATGGGTTTGCTTAGGAGCATTCACACTTGAACCACTTAAAGGATAGGTTTGATCCCTATGACGACCATCTCAATCATTCTTAGCAACTGAAGGACAATTCCTTATTTTGTGATCCATTTTCCCACATCCAAGGCAAGCATTGGAACCTGCTAAGCACTTCCCTTCATGATTTCGCCCACATTGAGCACAAGTAGGCATTGAAGTCCTATTACCTTCTCCTTGAGGTTTTGGGTTAGACACCCTCTCATTATTAGACCTTGAAGGAGCATTATAAGAACCTTTCCCGGAGAAATTTTTCCGAAACCTTGAATGACCTTGTCTCCGGACCTAGAATGTGAATAGTTACCATCATCCACTCTTGCCCTCTTTACCTCCCTCGATCTTTCCTTGAGCTTTTCTTCCTCAATTTGTTGTGCATGCACCATAAGGAGAGAAATGTCCATGTCATGGGCAAGCATAGCGGTGCGGCATTCTTTGACTACCATGTTAGACACACCGGATATAAACTTACTCATCTTAGCCTTACGATCCGCCATAATAGAAGGAAGATATTTGGACAATTGAGTGAACCTTAAGGAATATTCCATCACACTCATCTTTCCTTACCTAATATTAATGAACTCTAGTACCTTGGCCTCTCTCATCTCAAGAGGGAAAAATCTATCCAAAAAAGCACTTTTGAACCTCTCCCATCCTATGGGGCCCGCTTCCACCGACCTCGCCTCTTTCCATTGATTGAATCAAATTTGAGCAACCCATTTGAGTTGGTAAGGGGCCAATTCCACCTTTTCTATCGGAGTCACTCCCATAATAGCAAGTATCTTGTAGACCTCGTCGATAAACTCTTGAGGGTCTTCCTCAACTTTGGAGCCATAAAATTCTGGAGGGTTCATCATTGTAAAATCCCTCACTCTTGACGTTGTCGTACCCACATTTGGGTTCACGAGGATTGCCACCACTCTATTGGCTTGTGTTGTCACAGCTTGATCCAACACTTGGAAAGCCGACCTAAACTCCACATTTGTTACATTCTCATTCAATGGGTCAATCAGAGCTTGAGGAGATTGGGGAGGAACTTGAGGAGGAACCTCTTGATCAACATTGCTCCCTCCATCCTTCTAGCAGCCCTTCTAGTAGTCATATTATGAAAACCATCGAACAAAGATTAGTAGAAAGACTTATAGAGTTAAACTCCATGGCACAACTTATAGAAATGAAGAAGTGAAGTTTCCTAAACATCTAATAGCCTCTCATTCATAAATGTGGCGCGTTTCACACTTATGAACAAGACTCTACTAGACGTGGTTTGAGACATCCTAGAACCATTCTAAACCTTGTGCACTGATTACCAAGTTTGTCACGACCCAGTGGTACCCCCTATATGTAACAAGGCATATAAGACCCCGAGAGGTCTCATAGGAGCCACTTAGAATATCATAACATAAAGTAATAGAAAAAGGTGCAGAAAGTTAAAACATTTTCAACAATCAAAGTCTTTCATAAAATGAGTGAAAGTCTAACATCATTTTCTGAAACTATCTAACATAAGAGATAAACATCTTGGGACGCAACCCATACAATAGTCTATCATGAAAAGAAATACATAAAAGAAAAGGGGTGATACAATCCTCGAATGCTATGAGGAATCACAAAATCTTCACTTCATTGATCAACTAAGAACCTAGCCACAAGTGTGTGAATCAAGATCACCGGACCCTACATTTTGATAAGAAATGTAGGCAAGAGTATGCGTTAGTAAAAAAATGTACTAAATATGATAGCTTGAATAAATAACATAAACATAAGCATTAGTCAACATAAGACATAAGGCATAAGCATAATCAAGACATAATAGCATCATAATGAAAGAGGAATGCTTCCTTAAGTAACCTCACTTAACCTTAGCCAAAACTTAGGTCATTCACCTCTAGTCAAGCTTACATCATGGAAGGCATATCTAGCAACACTCCAAGATAATCGTCTTCATAACATGATCACATTGTTCATACTTAATTTTATAGATATGAGGATTTGCCTCTATGCCTAGCTTATAAATGCTAATGGGTATTCGCCTCTTGCCTTACTTACTTTAAGATCATGGGTACTCTCCTCCACATCATTTCATAAGGATCATGGGTACTCGCCTCCATGTCCATTCATTATTGTAAGAATGTGGGGAATCACCTCTTGTTCAATTCTAAGGAGTATGGGAAATCATCTCATATCCTTAACATATGGAGGTCGAGGGTAGTCACCTTTAGCCTCATCATTCATTTAACATTTTAGTCTAGATTCATTTTAGGTGAGCAATCCTTTCAACCTAGAATCATTTATGTGAGTAAACCTTTCACATTCATTCAGTTATGCTTAGCATTTCACTATGGGAAGTATCTCTTCCACACCATAACAACATTCAACAATTCATAGTCTAGGCTTTACTCTCAAAGCACTACATTTATGATCATCATTTATGCTTCATTCTCAAATAATTCTAATCACAAATCATCTATCCTATAAGGACATAACTAACCCACAAAGTTTTCCTTCATGGCATCAACCCAAATCATGTCAATTCTAACCTAGAATCATAGTATAGGCATGGGTATATGTAATTTCATCCTAAAAACATGAAATTCTATCAATTCAATCATAAAAAATCATTATCCAACCATTTTGATCAACATTCATCATAATCCACAATATTGGAACAAACCCTAACTCGAATTAGGGATTTAGACTTCACAATTGGGGAATCTAAGGGACTCCATGGGAGGAAGGATACCATGGATGAAAAGCCATCATACCTTAGTTACAAAGCCTTCCATAAGTTTGAAGATTGGAGACTTGAACTTGACCTAGATTCAATTTCTTCCTTCTTCTTCCACCTTCTAGAGAGAGAGATTGGATTTTTTCTTGTAAATTGAGAGAATGACTTAATTGAGTGAATTTAGGGGTCTAAAATACTTATATAGGTGGTCTAGGTTAAAAAAAATGACACCACATAATTCTAATTAAAACCGGAAAGTCCCATTATGCCCATAAGCTAACCGTCCAGGCCTAACCCATGAGACCATATTCACGGGCTGTAGATGGACCTACGGTCCATCCTGGTCAATCGTGGTTTGAGTTCATAGACTTTCTTGGCCACCCATGACACACCTAACCACGATCCGTGGACCCATCGACGGAGCGTGGGCCCTGGCGTGGTTACTGCCTTAGGAAGTTTTGTTGCTGCCCTTCTACGGGGCCACCTACGGGGTGTGGACTCACCCACTAGCCGTGGTTGGTCCTTGGGAGGGGGCATCTTGGAGTTCTAACATGCTATGCACTCTAACTCGAATTCGGGGTGTTACAATGTGTTTCTCTTTTGAAGAGAGTGAGAGTTGCATTGATTCCTTATATCTTTGTTATTTTGCTATGTGAGCGTATGTAATTGTTCTTGATGTTAGCGTAATGCATTTATTGAAACAATTTATTGCATTAGATAAGAAGCTAAAGTGAGCTTGAGCTTGTGTTGAGATTGGCTAGTCATCATTTGAAGCTTTTTTTAATCATGATTAGGTGTAGCATGTTGTTGACGGTAGTCTTGCTATGACACTTACATGTTATCTCCTATTGAGTACTGTTTAGACATCCCTAATGAGCTAATTTTGTTCTTGATTTACTTGAGGAAAAACAAAAGTTTAAGTTGGGGGTATGGATAAGTGGTAGATTTGCACTCTAGGTATATTTAACTCAATAATTAGTGTTCTCAATGCCTAATTTTGTCCTATTCTAATACAATGTTGATGATTTGCAACTAAGAAGGCAAACGAACAAGGAAAATATTGATGTTTTAAAGAATAGCCAAAAATGCAAAAAAAAGTGCAAACTATACATTCTTGATCACCTAACAAGAAAGGTGGATTACCTAATGAGCACGAATGTGAAAGGCTGACTCAAACGAATTCACAAACTAAGGTTCAAACACCTGAAGCCTATAGCATGAAAAGGCGAGCTGAAGAGCAAGAGACGATGCACTGAATGAGCTCGGTGAGCCCGACTTATAACTCCAAATGAGACGTGCATTGAATTTCTTAGCCCAATTTTGGGAAGCTATAAATAGCCCAAAGGAGAGAGAAATTAAAGAGTCGAAGAATTTGATATTGTTCATACATGAATTTGGGCTAATTTCATGGGATTAATTTATGGGTTAAGATTGCAAACTTAATTCCTATTTCTGATCTCTGGTCGATGCTTGAAAGAGATTGATTGAAGTGGGTAATAAGTTCGATACTAGAAATTTAGGTTTGATGTATGTAACTTGCTTGAAAATAAAGGTTGTGGGTCCAATCTATTTTTCGTATTTATGCATTGAAAGATAAAATAGAGTAAGCTATTGAGCTGTTTAATTTGGCATTTAGATGAGACCGAAAAGAGATTCTATGCATAAATGCTTTGAGGTTGAAAGATGATTAGCGTCATTGAAGATGACCTACCCTATTCATGAATGCTCATCATTATAGAGTTGCACAATTACTCTTATCTGACTTTGATTTGCAATAGCTGCACCCCTAGATCGCTTTTTACTCTTCAATTCTTTGAAATTTTAGTTTAATTGCGATAATTGATAACCAAAGCTTTTTATTAAATTGGTAGAATCATCCACCCACTTGTTCTTACTATTACAAATGAGCAATTCTACAATCCAATTTTTTTTATAGGAATGTTCTATGATATACCATTCTTAGTGGGATTCGACCCCAAATTTTCATTGGGTTCTTAATGACTATGAGAGTGTAATAACCCGACTTTTTAAAACTTCTAAATTAACTCGTGTCTTCGTGGAAAGAAAAGGAGGGTGGGTAATAAATTAAAAATTATGTGGTATGTCATATTTTAAGTGTTCAAGAGTTGTATCTCAAGTTTTGAAGTTAGGTAAGTAGCAAAATAAAAGTTGGCGAAATTATCGTAAGTTCCTTCTTAAAGATTTTTCTGATATTTGGGTCAAATGTCTTGGATGTTTTCTCCCAATATATAAAGAGTTACAAGGCCTATCACCCATTAAATCGAAGGCCTACGAGTCTAGTTTGCAAGGCATAAAACTCCGTATCCAACCGACATCGGAGTAAAAGGTTATGAGGGTTTTACTAGAGACTGACGGAGCAAAATCCGGGTCGGGTAAAAAATGTGGTATGTCGGCTTATTCAATGTTTTAAGCCATGAAAACATTTCTTTTTCACTTCCAAACTAGAAAGAAAGCTTACCAGAGAGTTCCTATGGAGTTCTTGCATGATGAAGGTTAGTTTTTGACGATTTCTACCATTAAAGGTTGCCCCCGTGCCTAGAAACGTGATCTCTACACGTGGCAATCATTTTTCCCTTCTATTAGCTCCGTTTGGAGCTAGTTTTTGAACATATAAATTTGTAGTTATTGGTGTTTATTCAAGTTTTAAACTTGATTAACTAAGGTAATCATCTCGGGACTCTTTTATGATTGTTTTTATGAATTTCTACGGATGTTTCGACAAGTTAGGGCAATATGGAAAATCTATCGATTTAAGATTAATTATGAATTATTTATAGGTGCGTACCAGTTGTGTATATATAGTGTTTGTGAAGTTTAGGACATACGGAACAACTTTCATGAAGGAACTACGATCTTTCGAGCGTTCATTGGAAATGTATGTTAAGGCTATTCCCTTCGATCGACATGTTTCCTTAGAGGTAGTTAATATTGGTGATCTTGTAGATGTAATTATCAGTGGTTGGCTGACTGAGTGGTTGTAAACCCTCATTTTAGGGACTCATAATCTGTTAAGAATGACCCTAAGTTAGGAACGACTTGGAAATTATTCATATATATTGTTTATAGCTAAATTGCTCGCCTTTAGCCTATTCAATTGTTTGTTGTCGCCCTTGGGGATATTGTGGCTAGTTGTTGAGCTATGAACTACCTAGGGGGGGTATGATGTTGTCTAATAGGAATATGTTATTTCCAAAGAGGGCTATGTGTTGCCCACGAGGCTATATTGATGCAAAAGAGTGTTATGTGTTCCCTACAGGGCTTTTTTTACGCCAAAGAGGGCTATGTGTTGCTTACAGAGCTATGTTGATGCAAAAGAGGGTTATGTGCAGCCCACAGAGCTATGATATTATCCAAGAGGGCTATGTGTTGCCTATGGGGCTATATCACTGCCAAAAAGGGCTATGTGTCTTCTTACAAAGACAAGGGGCTACCGATAGGGGTATGTAGATTGATTTGGCACCTACTTGGCTAATGGGGGCCTAGGTAGGTGGTATGTTATTTGTACCTGCCGAGTTTATGGGGCTTGGTTAGGTTGATGTTTGATCATTTTTGTATTTTTAGATTCAGTGGTGGGTTAGCACGCTTATCTAAATTTTTGATTTCCTTACGTGATTGCTTTCGGTATATTATGATACTTGATCATTTAGTCTATAGCCTTTCATACTCTGTACATTATTTGATATTGACGCCCCATTGCCTTGGGAGAGCTGTATTCATGCATGTAGGTCCCGACAGACGACCCAATAGACCTCCTCAGAAGTAGGATTGACTTTTATCCGATTGGCTAGCCCGTTTCATCCGGAGCTGCCAAAGTTGGGAGGTATGTTAGATTTTTTTGTATATATCTTTATGGGTAGGATGGGGCACTGCCCCACCAATATTTACTACTCTTAGAGTCTTGCATACTAGTGTGTGGGATGTATAGCTACGTTATTGCCATACTGGCCTAGTTTGCTGGTTTTCTAAAGCTTGTGAGTTCACCCAACCAAAAAGAAGTGGAACACGAGAGCTGATTAGACGTATCAAGGACACTTCATCCATTTCTAAGTGTCAACGATCGCTAATCAGTATTGATATACCGTGAGTTTACGGTATTTCTAATACATTTCACTTACAAGTTGTGTGTGTCTAGGGCCTTTTAGTATTGGTTTTTATGTGTTTTTATCATATTTTGCAGGAAAGATGTTCAGGCGCGGAAGTAAAG
>JAJOOO010028069.1:0-12522 GCA_029582685.1 Solanum piurae
TACACCCTAGTTTCTCTCTCTCATTGATAACAACAAAGTTTGAATCTTGCTCACTTGTTACTTAACAATAATTAGTTATTTGTTCAACAAACCCACCCACCCCCCCTTTACTTTCTTGTCTCGACCCCAACCTACAAGTTGGGTTCTTTATTTGGCAACGATCGCTTATACTTCTTTAGGGAAGTGTAATTTTAGCGTATCAAATTTTGGTGCCGCTGCCGGGGAATAAGGCTTTTAGATTAAGTTTAACTACATTATTGAACTTTAGTCAATTATTTCCTAATTTTACATTTTCTTTTGTTTTTGCTTTTGTTTTTGCTTTTGTTTTTGCTTTTGTTTTTGTTTTTGTTTTCTTCAGGTTTTCACTCTAGTGTATGCCAAGTACACGGAGTCGAGGTGAACCATTGACCCCATACGATCCAGAGTTGAGAAGAACTTTGAGAAAGATGAATAATCAAGGGGTCTGTAATAATCCAGCCATAGAAGAGCCTGAGGAACAAGTGAATAATGAGATTGTTCAAGTTCATGGTGATAATCTACTTGGAGATGCATTGAAGGTGCAGGATCCACCAGAACCAAGACTGTGTGATAATTACAGGGGTGAATTCAATACTTTCAAATCTGAAGGACCCATTGTTCTCCCTCCTCTACCTCTGGTGTATACATTCATGGTGACTAGCAGTTTGATGCAGATGATTACAGCAATGGGTTTGTTTTCTGGTATGGCTTCAGAAGATCCGCATGGGCATATGGCCAAGTTGAGGAGTGTTTGTAAGAGTTGTGTGGGGTGACAGTAGTTGGATATGAACGTTATAGGGTTGAGAGTCTTCCCTTTATCATTGACCGATGATGCTACTGTATGGTTTTATGAGCTTCCGTACAACTCAATTCATACATGGGATCGATTGCACAACGTGTTCATGGCCAAGTACTTTCCATTGTCAAAGATATTGAACCACAAAGATAAACTCAACAACTTCGTGGCACTACCTGGAAGGTCTGTGAATAGTTCGTGGGATAGGTTCACTGCATTCATAAGAAGTGTTCCGAACCACCGCAATGATGATGAGCCACTAAAGGAGTATTTCTACAAAGGTCAAGATGACAATGGTAAGGTTGTTCTTGATACTATCGCTAAAGGATCATATGGTGAGTGCACTTTAGAGGAGATCGCTGAAAACTGGAGAAGATTTCTTGAAACAATAAAGCATGGAGCACTCAAAAGTCAGACACTGGAAGAAGCACTTTTGCAGTTCAATATGCACAATCTATCGGTGTCATTCGTGAGGATATGGCTCAGATAAGGACAGAACTTGGGTTGGTATTAAAGCACGTAAGCGAAGGTAAAGAAAAGGTAAATGCGGTGAATTATTTGACAAGGACTCCACCACCACTGGGTGAGGAATGCTATTATGAGGAAGATGCTTACTTGGTGAATGATCAGACGGGGGGTTTCCGAGCCAACACCCAAGGTTCCAACTCGGATAATTGGCGCCAAGGGTAAGGAAACCAAGGTCGGAACTATGGCAACTACAACCAAGAGGGTCAGTATGTCCGGGATGGGAACTACATTCCTGACAACAACTACAACCGGAACAACTATGGCAACAGAAACGATAGGGTTGGTCCTTATGTTCCTCCTGAAAATTGAGAATCTGACAATAGGGAAGATGGGGGGTAGTATGTCACGGATTGAGGATATGATGCAGAAGATGATGAAGAGGTTTGATTCGATTGATGAGAATGTGAAGGAGATATGGAATGACTTGTCTGAAATTGGTCAAAAAGTTGATGCCCATGCAGTGTCGATCAAGCAACTTGAGCAGCAGATGAATCAGTTGTCTACTACAGTAAACCCACGTCAACCTGGCACACTTCCTAAAAACACCATCCAAAATCCAAAAAATGATGGGCATTGTATGGCAGTCAGTACTCGAGGGGGTAAACACACCATTGATCCACCTATGACCTCTAAGGTTGAAATTGTGGTTGAAAAAGATGATGATGAGATTGAGGTTACTGGAGAGTCCAAGAATGCTACAGAGAAGGAAGTGGAGATAACCCAAAAATTTGTTCCCATGCCTTGACCTCCACCTCCATTCCCACAGAGGTTGGTGAAGAAAAATTAAAGAAGTAAAGTACCGCAGGTTTATCACTATGTTGAAACAGCTTTCCATCAATGTTCTGTTAATAGAAGCTTTGGAGCAAATGCCTAGGTATGTGAAATTCATGAAAGATTTGGTGACTAAGAAGTGGGCCGTGAGTTTTGAAGATGATGATAGGTTGCAACATTGTAGTGTTATTGCTACTAGGTCACTTGTTCAGAAGAAAGAGGATCCTAGTTCTTTCACTGTTCCTTGTACCATTAGGTTGTTGCATTTTGCAAAGGCGTTGTGTGATTTGGGTGCTAGTATTAATTTGATGCCATTGTCTATTTACAAGAAGTTGGGTTTAGGGGCTCCAAAACCGACTACAATGTGATTACTCATGGCCCCTAGAATTGTGAAGAGGCCCATTGGTGTTCTCTAAGATGTACTTGTGAAGGTGGAGTCGTTTATTTTTCCGACAGATTTTGTGATACTTGACTGTGAGGTTGATTTTGAGGTTCCCATCATCCTAGGGAGACCATTCCTTGCTACTGGGCGCGCCTTGGTTGATATGGATAAAAGGTAGATGAAGTTCCGATTAAATAGTGAAGAGATACCTTTTAATAACTGTAGGTCCATGAAGCAGGAAAGAGATCTCAAGTCAGTGTCAGTAGTGAATCACATTGTGGAGCTAGGTTCTAATGTGTCTATGGAAGAGTGGTTGGGTGTTGATGCACTTGCAGCGGTGATGATGAATTTTGAGGGTGATGGTATTAAAGACTATGATGAGTTAGTTTCCACACTTGATAGGTTCGAATTTTGTTCCAAACTGAAGATATTGGAGTTAGATATGAAGAATCGCGACTCTCCACCCGCAAAACCGTCTGTTGAAGAGGCTCAAAAATTGGAGCTTAAGGCTCTACTATCACATTTGAGGTATGTATTCTTGGGGAGAGATGGTACTTTACCGGTCATCATTGCAGTCGATTTGAATGCGGAACAAGTTGAGGCTTTGGTTTTTGTGTTGAAGAGGTTTAAGCAGGCTATTGGGTGGACTATTGCGGACATTATTGGGATTGCTTCAGGCATTTTTTCTCATAAAATCCAACTCACTCCGGATCACAAGCCTAGTATTGAGCACCAAAGGAGACTAAATCCTCTTATGCAAGAGGTAGTGAAAAAGGAAATCATAAAGTGGTTGGATGCTAGAGTTGTTTATCCCATTGCAGATAGTAGTTGGGTTTGTCATGTTCAGTGTGTACCCAAGAAAGGTGGGATTACTGTGGTACCTAATGCGAGAAACGAGTTTGTTCCGATGTGGCCCGTGACTTTATGGATAGTATCCATGGACTACCGGAAATTGAATGCCTGGACAGAAAATGACCACTTCCCTATGCCATTCATGGATCATATGTTGGTCCGCCTTCCTGGTAAGGGTTGGTATTACTTTCTTGATGGTTATTCGGGCTACAATCAGATCTCCATAGCTCCGGAAGACCAAGAGAAGACAACATTCACTTGTGCTTATGGGACTTTCACCTTCAAACGGATGCCATTTGGGTTGTGTAATGCTCCGGCGACCTTCCAGCATTGCATGATGTCGATAATTTCTTATATGGTGGAGGACACTATTGAGGTAATTATAATTGATATCTCTGTGGTAGGTGACTCATTTGATGGTTGTTTGGATCATTTGGCAGAGGTACTGAAACGATGCAAATAGTGCAATCTTGTGCTCAATTGGGAAAAGTGTCACTTCATGGTGAAAGAGGGGATCATTCTGGGTCATCGGATTTGTGAGAAGGGTTGATAGAGCGAAAATCGAGGTAATAGAAAAGCTTCCACCACATATCTCCAAAATTGCACACCCATTGGGCAAATTGCTCGAAAAAGAGTGTAAGTTTGATTTTGATGATGCTTGTCTGAGAGCATATGGAGAGTTGAAAGAAAATCTAGTTTCCGCACCTATCATTATTTCACCGGATTGGGGGCAACCGTTTGAAGTGATGTGTGATGCGAGTGGAGTGGCGCTTGGTGTGGTATTGGGACAGAGGCGATAGAAGATTTTTCATCCTATTTACTATGCCAGCAAAGCTCTAAATGTGGCTCAAAAGAACTATACAGTGACTGAACAGGAACTCCCTGTTGTGTTTTTCACATTAGAGAAATTTTGATCCTACTTGCTTGGTACTAAGGTCATAGTGCATACTGACCATTCTGCATTGAGGTATTTGATGGCTAAGAAGGATGCAAAACCAAGGTTGATTAGATGAATATTGTTGCTGCAAGAGTTCGATTTTGAGGTGAAAGATAGAAAGGGGACAAAAAATCAAGTTGCCGATCACTTGTCCAGATTAGAGGAAGAAGCTATGCTCAAGCTAGGAGATGGGGATGAAATTAATGATGTGTTTCCAGATGAATTGGTATTGGCGGCTTCTCATGATCTTATTCCTTGGTTCGCAGACTTTGCTAACTACTTGGCAAGTGATCTGGTTCCATCGGATTTGTCTTTTCATCAAAGGAAAAAGTGCATGCATGATGTGAAGAAGTTTTTATGGGATGAGCCTTATTTGTTCCGTATTTGTTCTGATGGGATTATTCATCGCTGTGTGCCCGAGGTTGAGATGATGAGTATACTAGAGGTATGTCATTCTTCACCTGTTGGTGGGCATCATAGTGGTATTCTGACTACGCATAAGATTTTACAGTCTGGGTATTACTGGCCTACCATCCACCAAGTTGCTCATGATTTCGCCAAGTCTTATGATCGTTACCAAAGAGAAAGAGGAATTTCAAAGAGGCAAGAGCTACCTATGAATCCGATATTGGTAATTGAGTTGTTTGATGTTTGGGGCATTGATATTATGGGTCCATTTGTGAGTTCACATGGAATGAAGTATATTTTTGTTGCAGTTGATTATGTATCAAAATGGGTGGAAGCACTTGCGCTTTCAAACAATGAAGGTAAAAGTATCACCGCATTCCTGAAAAAGAATAGCTTCTCCAGATTTGGTACACCTAGGGCAATTATCAGCGATGGAGGTTCCCACTTTTGTAATAGGTTGTTCAAGGCGTTGCTAGAGAAATATGGAGTCTGTCACAATGTAGCCATTCCTTATCATCCGCAGTCTAGTGGGCAAGTTGAAGTGTCCAATGGAGAGATAAAGCAAATCCTTGCTAAGACTGTGAATGCAAATAGAACTGATTGGTCAAGGAGGATATGCATCATCAACTGGAGAAGAAAGATAGGGTCGAATATGATTAAGACGAATATGTCGAGTTAGAGCACGGATTTCCATTCTTCTCTTACAGTTCCTCCACCGAACTCTAGTACAGAAGGAATGGAATAGTCGTGACGCGGTCTGTCGCCAAGCCCGGATGATTCTCTATGGGCCTATCGCACTGTATTTAAGAATCCCATAGGTATGTCCCACTACCAACTTGTATATGGGAAGTCTTGCCATTTTCCAGTAGAGCTAGAGCATAAGGCTATGTGGGCGCTAAAGAAGTTGAATTTGGATTGGGGTGCCGCATCGAGTCAAAGAGTGAATGACATGAATGATCTTGATGAGTTTCGCCTAAAAACTTATGAATGTTCAGCCTTGTACAAGGAGAAGATGAAGAAGTATCATGATCAAAAGATTGAAAAGCGTGAATTTACTTTGGTGATCTGGTGCTTCTATTCAACTCAAGGTTGCGCTTGTTTCCTGGCAAGCTCAACTCCAAGTGGACCGGGCCATTCATAGTCACTCAAGTGAACATGGAGCGGTCCAGCTTGAGAAGAAGGAGGGAACAAGGTTCAAGGTGAACGGGCAAAGGATCAAGGTCTACATGGGAAAAGTGGAGAGTGTGCAAGAAGTGGTTGAGGCCTACTACCTTGATAAAGTCTAAGTAATCAATGGGACTGCGTCGTGCCGCGACATTAAATCAAGCGCTACTTGGGAGGCAACCCAAGATGTACAATCTAGCCAACTATAGGTTTTTCTTTTCGAATTAGGAGTTTTCTTCTTTTATTTTAATTTCTGTATTTCTTTAGATAGGTGTTTTAGTTTTGTATTAGTGTTGGCCAAATATAGAATAGGGTCATGTCTAAAAAGTGTCCATAAAATGTAAAAGGAAAGACCTCATGGTTACTACATATGTAGGGACGAATAGCTGAATCTGCAGAAAATAGGTTGTGCAGAGGTATACGGACCCCATCGACGGTCCGTGGGTCAATCCACGGACCGTGAATGGTGTCCGTAGACCCCTAGGTAAGTCCTCAAAACTTCTAAGTGTAAGAGTGACCTACGGTTCATAGGTCGACCCACGATCTGTAGACGGGGTCTCGTGCGTCCAAAATCTAGGGTTTGCCCGACCCGACCCAGACACCTTTTAAAATAAAATCTTTCATATTTTATTCATCCCCCACATTCAAAACTCCCTCCCAACCGTTTCTCAAACTTTCCTTTCCCAAAATCAATCCATTTAACTCCCAAATCCCACAGATCACTCCCCATTCACTTCCCCAAATTCCCATATCACTTTTCCCTCTTACAAATTCCTCAGCCCCACTTCCCCAGCGATTCCATTGTCCGGGTTCGTTGTCAAAGGCTTGCAAAAAAGGATCTAGGAGTTCATTGTATCACACACTCACCATTGTTGAATACTTGTAAGGTATGTCAATTTCTCCTGAACTTTGAAATTGTTCATAGTTTCCTTTCAAAATCACAACAACGCACTTGACCTTGGGTTGTTAATCTTGTGTTTGTTTGTTGAATTGTATGCTCCAATAACCTTTGGTTTGATGGTATGTGAGTGTGTAATCTATTAAAACTAACTGAATCAGAGTAAAAGGTCTAAATGGAAGTTTCGATTTAGGGTTCCTAGTTCGGGTGTTAAAAGTCAAGATTGTGTATAATCGGAACCCTAAGGATGAAAAACTACCACATATTGTGTTGAAATGCATGATTAAACTTATATTGATGGGTTAATTTGTTGCAAAAATGAGTACAATAAAAATGAGGCAGTCTGCTATCTGGCACAGACCTGACTCACGAGACCCCGTCCACAGACTATAGGTCGGGTCCGTGGGTCTATTCCACCTAAATTGATCACCAAGTATGGAACCACGGAGGTGGACTACGGTCTGTTGTTCCATCGATAGACCGTTCTGCACATCCGTGGTTCCCATTAGAGATCCAACTTTTGGGGACTCTGACCTACGAATGAGACCCACGGACCGTGGGTACCCACAGTAGGTGGTCACTGTTGCTACTGTCCAACTTTTTTTTAGTTTTTATTTTGTTTCATTCCTTGTTCTAAAAAAAGATCGAGTGTGTTATTGGTTTGTTTTGGTACTAACTAAGCCTCCACAAATACCATGGCTCCCAAGAAAGCTCTAGTTTATGCCGCGAAGGGAAAGTTGAAATCTGTGGCACCATCCTTTCAGCTGATCGATGAGGATACGAATGCGGAGACTGACCCTGCATATGTCCCACCTACTACCTGGACATCCCCCACTGCACCACGCACTACACAGAACTAAACCCGGTGGGTGATTTCTGACGTGAACACTACCCCCTAGTCTGATGAGAAGGATACACCGATCGGTTCACCGGCTGGCTCTAAGTCTGCATCCGGCTCCAACACTAATAGCATTACCGCCTCATCCTTCGAGGCTACTAATGTGGGGTACATTCCAGTGCCACCAACCGATGGTGTGTGGTGGCTAGTGGAAGATATACATAGACGCTCACATGCTGTCTGAGAAGGAGATGATGGCTCGATTGTTCACCCAGGAGCATCAGGTACTCACAGGAAACCTTCATACCATGCCTGACATCCATCAACTCTTCCAAAAGTATAGGTGTGAGTGGATGGCCCGTAGCCTAGGGACCTTTAGTGAGGATATAGTTAGGGAGTTATATGTTTCCTACGTAGCCACCCTCTGAGGTTTGATTGACAGACAGGCCAAGCCCGCTGCCCAGGCTCCACTCACAGCTACACTAGTGCGTGGGTTTTCTATTGACATATCCGAGACCACCATCCATAGGTTTTTCTATGATCCGAGCCACACTTTGCCGATCAACACGGCCGAGTTCGACTATCGCTGGGACATTATTCATAGTGGGACATTCCAGAGGAATGCAGAGCTGAGGGAGACTCTTTTGCACTGGTTAGCCCATCATCTTGCTACAGACAGAGAGCGCGTCGAGTGGGTCAGCACCCCGAGCTTGGGTATCAAGAAGGCCACCCTGACATTTGTGGCCAAATTCTTTTGGTTGTTGGTGCGGAACCGGGTGTCTCGTACGCAGGCAGATAATATGCGTACATGGGACCGCGCGGTCATGGTTGCACCTTTGGTTGCTGGGATGGAGATCAATTTTGCCCGCATGCTGATTGCGGAGATACACGACAGGACCTTCAAAGCCACCACTACCTTACCCTTCTCATGCCTCATTTTCCAGTTGTGCAAGGATGCTAGAGTACCATTTTGGCATTGTGAAAAGCTGGTGCAGGCGACCAAGACTCTAGTTATCGGCCTGATTCGGGATGAAGCCAATGTAGCTACACCTCGCAAAGAGCCGCAGGTTGAGGTGCCACCATTGAGAGCAGACTTGGCTGCTGATGTGAAGTAGATTCAAGGTGAGAAGCCTTCCTCTCCAGCCACTACTGAGGATGCCCCGGTTTCCCATTCGTCGACCGTCAGAGTCACCCCCTCATCAGGGTGTGCTACCGTGCCTCTAGCTCGTGTCTGGAGGCCTAGATGTCTACACTACTTCAGCATGTGCAGCCTTGGAAGTAGCATGCGATTGAGGAGTTCGAGACTAGGGTTGAGCAGCGGATGGAGCAGATGATGGACAGTACGGTTCAGGCCGTTCACCAGCACCTTGATGCATTTGAGTTGCGCGTCCTAGAGCGACCAGCCCCCACCACGGATCTTTCTGCTTTCAAGATAGAGTTAGATAGTCTTTGGGCTGATCTTGACACCCTCCTAGCTCCACCAAAGACTGAGCCTGATTCGTCCCCCACAACATCGGTTGATAATACGGTGTTGGATACATTATTCAGAAATGAGATATCGCCGCCTGCTTCTTCCCATCATGCTGGGAAGCGTCCCCCAGTCTAGTTGGACTTCTGATGACACTGAGGTTGGGAGAGCTTATAAGAGGGAGAGTTAAGAGCTTGAGGCAATACGGAGGGCCTCCATAGTTGATGAGGAGATGCTCCAGCAGCGGACTAGGGAGGTAGGTGTAGGTGCCTCTAGCAGCGTGGGCACTACTGATGGTGTGGTGAGAGTTGACGTGACCACTACTGATGGTGCGGCGAGCGTTGATGTTAGCACTACTAAAGGTGCTGAGATGATAGATGCGGGCACTACTGATGGTGGCTCAAGTATTGTTCCAGCGGGCTCCAGGAAACCGGACCCACCCACTTGTTGAGAGGTCTTCGGCGCTATGCACCACAGGTTTGGTTCACCCGATCCTTTATTCTTTATTTTTTATGCATTGGGGACAATTGCACTCTATTTTGTTGGGGGTGGGGTAAATGGATTGGGAGTGATAGGGTGAAGTCTAAGTAACCCAACTCCTAATCCTCTCTTGGGATTTTCTTGCATGTGTTCTTTTCCCCAAGAGACTATTTAATATCTATTGAATCGGCATGTTTAGGAATGTATGTGTAGGAGTAAGTAGAAAAATGAAAGCATGATGGCATGGAAAGCATGAGGAAAAATGATCTCATGTCCAAAAATGTTTAATTGTGCTAGATCTATAGTCTTGATGAGTTGACTGTGTTGGATCTCCATGTGACATGAAAAGAACCAATTTGAACTCATGACTTAAGCTAAAACTTGAACTTCTTAATCTGATAATCTGATAATAAAACAATGTGCCAAGAGTGTGTGAGGAAAGTTGAATGTTCAAAGAGTTGTGCCAATCTAGATCTTGTCCCATTGGTCCTGCTAAGATGACCTAGGCAAGAAGTTAGAAAGTGATCATAGGCCCTTGTTCAAATTAGTCCACATAAGCCTAAAAGGATCCAACCAAATGAAATCAATGTTCCCTTTGATCCAAATATTTGAGCCTAAAATAGACCATTTCTTTTGATTACCCTAACTCACCTTCCCTAAATCTAGTGTTTTGGCCCCGGTCCCTCCTTGGACAGATGCACCTTGACTTAGGCCAAAAGTCTAAGTTGAGGGTGGCTAATGAAAGTTACCTCAATCTTGGCCCTGGTCCGACATCGGATATTGTGCACCTCAACTAATGTAAAATTCATAAGTTGTGGGTGGCTATGAAAGAGGAAACCAAAAGAAAAAAAAGGTATGAAAAGAGTTGTGTTGAAAAAAGAAAAAGAAAAGATAGAAGAGGATGTGATTTTGTGCAAAAGAAGCAAAAAGATGATAAATAAAAGTGCTTAAAAATAAAGAAAACAATAAAGTGAAAGAAAAAGAAGAAAAAAAAAATATGATCCGCAAAGTCAAAAAGTCACATCCATGTTGAAAGTAGTCAAGGGAAAGAAAGTGAAATGAAAATATGTCAAAAATAGGTTGAGAAAAGAGGTAAAAAGCCAATGTAATGTCAAGGAGGGAAGAGAGTCACTAAAAAGTACCCAAATGTACCACACTTGACCCTAGGCCTATTTACAAGGTAAGAAACTCCTATAGTGATCATAATAACTAGTTTGGAGAGTCTAAGCAGTGAAAATAAGGGCAAGCCTATGGTATTGAGCACTAAATATACTTGAATTCACCTCTAAGCGTGAGTGTTGAATGAATCCTAAAACTCAAAATTATTATCTTCTGTGTGAAAAGGATTTCGTTTGAAGTGAGGGCACTAGTTACATTGTCGGAGAGTTGGTGCCTTGGTGATTGTGAAAAAGTGTATGTTTTGTGTCTGTTTGTCGAACTTTGTCATATCTTGATCCGCATGAGTTAGCTTATTGAGTCTAAGAGAAAAGATTTTCACTAGAAAAGGGAGTCAGGATAGAAAGCCATGTGATTGCTTCAGTTTGAATGTCTGCTTCTACACAAGTGTCGTTTAGAGTCTTAGTGTGTCGCTTGAGGGAAAACAATGAATTTAAGTTGAGGGTGTTGATATACCATGAGTTCACGATATTTTTAATACATTTCACTTAAGAGTTGTGTGTGTCTAGGGCCATTTTGTATTAGAACTGATGTATATTGTGTTATATTTGAAGGAAATAGGCTTGGACGAGGTCGAGAGAGATGACAATTGAAATTCTGCAAAAGGAGCCACCTACGGAGGTGACCTACGGACCGTAGGTCCAATCACGGTCCGTCGTGGGTAGGCATGGAATGATCATCAGGGACGTCTGACCAAGTGTGGAACTATGGAGGCGAGTGACGGACCGTAGGTCGACCCGCAGGTTGTCCTGCACGTCCGTCAATGATCACTGGGAGTTGAAGTTCCAGTATCTGATGAAAAGTTTTAAGTGTGGAGCCACGGAAGGGGACCCACGGACCGTAGGTCAACCTACGGTACGTACTATACACCCGTCGTTTGTATCTGGAAGTTGAAGGTTCCAACCTCTGTAGGTCTAATCACGGTCCGTAGGTCAATCTCGTCGATCGAAGTCGCGTCCAGAAGTTTATTTCCTTATTTCGTTTCCTTTTTGTTTAGGACAAGTTTTTCTATAAATAGGTGTTGTAAACCTTGTTTTTGGGGGGTTAGACACCATTGTATACTTTTAGTTCTTGGTATTTTTTTGGGAATTAACTTGCAAACTTTGGCAATTTGATTTCCTAATTTCGGTTTATAAGATTTTTGCTTTGAATTTCAATTGGAGATATGGGTTTCTTCTACTCAATACGTAAGTTCATGAAATTTTCTTCTAATAATATGAATTGTGTTCTTCCAAGCATGAGTAGCTAAATTCACAACTAGGGTTGTGGGAACCATGAGCAATTAACAACGTATGAATAATAACTAAGTAATTATTGTGTCACACCCCTTTTTGCGCACGGCAACTGAAGGGTTTTATCCAATTTAAGTGACGTTATTGATTAAGGGATTATTTTTATCTTTTAGAGTCGCCACTTGAAATTGAGTTATGGTGTTCCAAGTCACCTTTTGTTTAATCCCTAATCATAAGGAAATGACTCTTTATTTGGTCGGCGAATCAGAAATTCGGGTAAGGAATTCTGTTGACCGAGGGGAAGGTATTAGGCATCCCTCGAATCCCGTGGTTCTAGCACTGTCGCTTTTATTGACTTAGACTTATCTTGATATGTTTTTGGATATCTATATGTCATGGGTTGCTTATTTTTAATTGTTGAATTTTTATTAGTCTTAAACCGGATGCATAACTGCATTCTCGGTCTTGACATTTGGAGACATAACTGTCTTCCCCTCTCGAGTTCATCACACCTCATAATCTCAATTTACACTTCTTGGTTTGAATTAACAAGATTAGTTATTAAAATAATTTG
>JAJOOO010028070.1:0-17586 GCA_029582685.1 Solanum piurae
AAATGTATAAATTGTGTTTCTGTTTGTATAAAGCGAGAGAAAATTATATATACACATGCAAATACATATATATTCGTCTTATACACTTATAATTATACAATAAAAATATTTCCCTGCCAAATTCTCTTTTGCCTTTCTCTCTTTCTCATTTTATACAAACACAGATTATACAAATATAATGTATAATTTATGTTTGTATAAAGCGAAAGAGAGTGATTTTTTATATACAAATATTTTTGTCAACGATTTATACAAACGAGAGGCTAACAACAATTTATACAAATGGCCTGCCAGCAAAATTATACAAATTTGAAGAGGAGCCAACGAATTATACAATTGCTTCTTTTTTGTATATATGTATAGCGAAATAGACAGCTTTCAATTGTATATGTATAGCGAATTATACATATATATATATTTGCTATGGAGCGCAATTATACAAACTTTGCTATAGCATATAAATATGATTTTTATGTTTGCTATATGTGAAACTTGCTCTTTTTAAAATGGCCCCCACTTCCCTACAATTTCAGTTTATATATATAGTGATTTATAGTTAAAGATTTTACTATTAAAAGGGTCAATATAAAAAATGTAAATTCAATATATATAATATTTTAACTTATATTACAACAAATAATTTTTCGGTAAAAGGTGTCCTGACTCCTATCCCCTGAATTTGTGTGAAATATATTATTTTTAATTTAATGAGAGTTTTTATAACTGTAAATAATTTAAAATTTTCTTGAAATAATTTAAAAGTGTAAAATTTAATCTGAAAAATTATAAAATACTTTTCAATTATTTACAGTTATAAAAACTATATATCAACCTTTTAAACTTTGTTTGTTATCGCTATAAGTATTTTATTCAAATTATATCATTTTCTTTAGTTATGTCGCTATAAATACTTTATTCAAATTATGTCATTTTCTTTAGTTATTTACATTTGTTAATTAGGTAGTTATGTTAATTAAATATAAAATATGTTATTTAATTATACACATCCATCTCTATAAGTCATAAAACTCTAGTTTGATTTAAAATTATTGCGTATAATTCAAGGAGATGATATATTTTATATGGTTTACTTAACTATTAAATAGACAAACAAAAACATGCCCAATAAGTTTTGCAAAATCTGAATCGAAATTGTCTAAGACTCTAATGAAATACTTTATTAAAAATTGAGATATTTAATAGTGAAAAAATAACTAAGTTCGATTGTCTAAATAAAATATTCTGATAAGAATATAAAATATCGTGCTAAAGATTGTTTAGGTTAGAGTCCTCGACCCTCGATCTTCAAGGCATAATATCTAGAATGGAGTAAAAAATAGAATAAATTCTACAGAAGATCACGGAATCTTGATAATTTCTTCTCGAAAAAATATTAAAAGAAGCTTTCACCTTTTAGCAAGGCTCTTATAATCTAAGCCTTTAAAATTTTAAAGCACCAGTAATACATACGCCTAGTAATTTTACCCAAAATATTTTATTTAAAAAAAAAAAACATGATTAGTAAAAAAAAAAACACATGCGCGCAACCTATCATGAGGTAAGGTCAAATTAAATTAAACCTTGGTTTATAAGTAAAAGAAAATGTTTAGTACTACATACTCCCTCTGTCCCTTTTTACTTGTCCAATTTTGATTTTTTACTTGTTATTTTTGACAAATCAAGAAAATATAATATTTTTTACCTATTATACCTCAATTTATTTAAAGAGTTAATATTTTTGAAAAAAGTAGAACCTCTTTAATCATTAATTTTGAAATTTTATCAATTAATAAGGTAAATAGTAAATTCACTATGTCAATTATTATTTTATTAATAAGTGTGTTGCGTTAAGATTGACCATGATGAGGTCATGAGCCATAACATAATTCGAATAATTAATTACATGTGTATATAATATGGTGCGTTTATTCAATCTCTTAGGTGAAAAAAGGAAAGGGAAAAAGAAAAATACTCTAAAGAAAAAGTCTATGATTTGAAGAATGGGGAGAGGGAAAGTGGAATTGAAGAGAATAGAGAATAAAACAAACAGGCAAGTTACCTTCTCCAAGAGAAGAAATGGCTTACTTAAAAAAGCTTATGAACTCTCTATACTATGTGATGCTGAAGTTGCCCTTCTTCTTTTCTCTCCTTCTGGCAAAGCTTACCATTTCGCGAGCCATGAGTAAGTCGTCTCACACTCTTAGTACTATTTTTTATTAGGACAAGTTTTGTGAGCACAATTATATATACTTGTGGTGCTCGATTATATTTGTTTATGATACAATCATGAGATTAACGTTTTTTTTTAATTAATGAATCGATGAAGCATCGAAAGGACTATTTTAAGGTACAAGAATGAAGTTGGATTGTCCAAAGATAGTGACCAAGGCCTCAGAGCTATGGAGGTTATTAATTACTTTCCTCTTGAAATTATTGAAAAACGCTGATTGAATTTTGAGAAAAGAATGATATGTGTCGTCTGTTAAAAGTTTGGCTCATCTATGTCATTTTCGTTTGAGAAAAGGCTCATTAATGCCATTATTTGTTAACTAAAATAGCATAGATGAGCTAAACTTTATAGCATAGATGAGCTTTTTGCAAAGTTCGATGATATATTTGAACATTTTCCCTTTAAAAACTGATTTAATTAATCGATCACCGAGTCATAATTCACCATATGTAAAAAAGATATTTTTGCAAAATTGAAACTATTTTCAGTTAACAAATCATTAGCATGGAGCCTTTTCTCAAATGAAAATGACTAATGAGACAAACTCTTAACAAATGACTAGTTGGGCCTTTTCTAAAAAATTCGATGACATATTTGAGCCTTCTCTAAAATTAATAAACTTCTCATAATTAAGAGCGAGAATAACTTTTTTTCTTCTAACTAAATAGTAAATATGTAGTTTGGTTAATTCTGATCAGTGTTAATTAATTCGTCTCATGGACTAGGTTTGGAAAACTAAGATTGATGACATGACAAGAACAATACATGAACTTGAAGCCAGAGACAAGTATGTAATTAATTATGATCTCTATTTAATTTTTGTATATTACTCTTGTTTAAAAATTAAAAGGTTTTATCGACCGTGGATGCAATAGTATTAACTCAAGTATTACTAGAAAGGAAAAAATATTGTCACTAAATGTATATTTTATTGTAATATAGGGGGTCTGAACCATTCGATCATCTAGTTTACAAAATATGTACAAAATGTATATATATTGTGTATACTTTATAATAAATACATTTATACACTAATGTATATTTCAAGTTTTCAACCATGTTAATAAACTAGTTAACTGAACGAATAACGATATATATCTATAACTTTCCGTTTATATATTTTGGATAGGCATTTGGCTGGAGAAGAGTTATCAAGTCTTGGCATGAAAGAATTGAAGCAGTTGGAGCGTCAGCTCAGAATTGGGGTCGAACGCATTCGATCTAAAAAGGTTATAATTAATTTATATACAATAAAAACTTAATTATATACATATAATTTTTTTTAATTTTAATTGATTTCCACCAAATATTATACTTGATATATAAGAACTAAATCTAATTATAGTTTATTTACTTTCATGTAACAGAGACGTATCATTTCCGAACATATCCACTGGCTTAAGAGAAGGGTGAGACTCTAATTAATGGGGAAAACAGTTTTTAAAATTTAAATTTAAAAAAAGAATCAATTAATTTGGAATTTCTTATGCAAATTATGTGGGTTAATTAATATTTTGTATTGGTTGATGCTTGTTTATTAATAGTTTATTGGAGTTTTAATTTTCTGTTAGGGAGTGTTTTGTTTTGGTATGAAGGAAAATATTTTTTCTAGAAAATAATTGTTTGATAAACAACGAGTTTCTTACTTATGTTTAGGATTTGATAAGCAATTAAAAAAAATACACCAAGAACATTTATGTGTACGTTAATGGAATATTATGAAGGTGAGATGAGATGAAGAGTGGAGGTTCGGCGTGGAATGATCAAGGGATATGGGAATCTGAGACGTTGACTGAATGGAAAGAAGACAATGAACTTAATTTTTTTTTGAAAAAATATGTTCCTCCCTATCAAAGACACCCATAGAAATAGCTAAGAATATATACAACTAATTAATTAAAAGACCAATGCAAAATGTTAATGATTTAGAAAGTTAAGAGAAAGTGAAAAACACATTAATGTAATCTAAAAAGAAAGTAATTAACTATACATTTTTAGTAATGAGCTTACTTGTGTATTCAATCTTACTTATGCAGCATAAAATCCTTCATGAGGAGAACATCCATCTTCAAAAGCAAGTGAGTCTGCTTATATGTATTCCCATATTTTTTTTATTTTTTTTTAGTCTCGAGCTATATGTTAATCATTTGATCACAGAGCATCACGTTAATTTTAAAGCAAATGTATAATACTAACATTTTATAAACTTGAAGGGGAAGAGATGTGAATATGCCTCACTTATTTCATTACGGTTTTTTCTATATTTTTAAATTTTGTTTAAATTTAAAATATCTAGTACTCTCAAATTTTAAAAAGAAACTAATTAACTCTTATTTTCCCAATAATATTTATCTAATGTACTATAGAAAAGTTGGAAACTACATTTGTTGAATATTACTGTGATTAGTTAAACACCTATACTAAACTTAACCGTTTGATTCCTTTATAGTTGATTTTACACAATTTGTGTATATATGTGTCTCCACTTATTTATTCCACAATGTAGGTAAGGTTGTCTGAAATAGAAGGAAGCTCAAGGATTCTTGATTCAGATGCAAGTGAGTTACTTTCTAAGGTAAATTAATTTAATAAGTCTATGAATATCTTTTATTAATTATATGTATTATTCATGTTATATCAATTTGATTAATCTAACACTTCCCTTTTTTATTGTCTCTTTTTTGCATTTTCTGGTTGTGTAGGGATGAGGAATAATATATGATTTATAGATCTTCAATTATATGGTCGTGTAAAGAGCCTACGTTAAGTGAACGTATACTTAGTATATATTATAAAATAGCGTGTACGGTATATTTAAAGATGATAATCTTTTCGTGTTGTGTCGGATTAAAAAAAGGAAAAAAAATGTACTATGTTGATATTATAATTTGAATTTGAATTTTTTTGTCCAATTCTAAGCAGTTATTAATTACATGATATGCATCTGAAGTATATATTTATTATCTATATATGAAATATTGTATAGTTTGGTTTTGTGGTATATTGCAAAAAGAAATTGATATTATTTTCCATTTTCTTTTAACCTTTTACCATTATATTAAAGGATTGAAAAGGGAAATTGAGGAAAGCGTGTAATAGACATTGAACTCACGCTTCTTATCATGTAGGGGATTTTCAGTAATATCACTAAATTAAAAAATAATAAATTGTAGATGAAAAAGTAAGTTATATATAGGTAATGGACTGAATCAATAAATAAATAAATTATTTTTCAATTTTTTCAGAAATTAGCATGGGCTAAGATAGATTATGTCAAGATAATACATAATGAGTTATAACTCAATTTGTCAAACTTAAGCACTTTTTTCTTCTTTCTATTTGAAGATGTGTAATTGCAAGAACGCAACAAATTAAATCTCAAATACTCATTAAAAGGACTACTTTGGCTCTCGTACTTTAGTGTTCTTTCCCTTTTTTTGATATTTGTGTGAAACTGAATGTTTTTAATTTATTTTTAAAAAAAAAGAAAATGGACTAACATATCCTCCATAAGTTGAGTGGTGTATAGATGGTAAAGAGACATTGATAAGTGAGAAATTAAAATCAGTGTTAAGTGAGTATGACATTATATGCAACCTAGTTATCATATTGAATTATTCATATCAAATTGTCACGGTTTTATATAATTTTAAAGCTACAAAGAAGGGAAATTACATTTTAGATCTGTAGCATACAAATTATATCAAAACATTATGACTTCAAACTATATTCGACCAGGCTATTTTGTTAGACAAATCACAAATCATACTAGATCTTTATGGTTTCAACCTTTCAATTATATTAGACACCTAGTCTAAATTTAATTTACTTGTTTTTTTTTGCACCTCTCTTCTATTTATTTCGTTTACTATTTATATCTTTCTCCATTGTCTAATATATGTTACTCATAGTACCCTATCTTTGGGACAATGGTATATAAGTCATGATAAATTTATATAACTTTATGTTATATTCAATCTTACCGTTTGATCAAATAATTACAAAATCATAATTACTAAATCTTCATGATTTTTAAATCACAAATAAAAAAAGTACTGTACATGGTATGAAAGTTTAGCTAAACAAGTATTACTTCAACTTATATTTAACTTTGTTGCATTGCCAAAGTTCAAAAGTAATTTTGTTTAGAATATATCAATAATTAAGGGTCAGAAGTGCTATTATCCCTAAAATAAAGGCGCATAGACTATAATTATGAAATGTTTTAGGGGCTCATACAACTATCAGAAACGTATTGGCGCCAAAGTGTAATTATTTCTTCTTTTTGGACTAAAAATTATATTTCATGCTTTTCCTCAAGCACCCCTAGAAGAAATCGAAAAATACGTTCAAGTCCACGATCCTATTGAATCATTTCATTTCACCTCCATTTGTGAGCTCGCAAAAATCCCTTTCTCTATCTCACACGCACAGAAGCCGCTTCAAAATCTGCAATGGCGACACTAGGTAGATTATCGAGAAGAGTAATAGCAACAACTCTCTCCGGTCACCTCCGCCACCACCAGAGTCACAATCTCATCCGCCGCACGCTGGCGACGGAAGCTCAGGCGGCAATAAATGAATCGCCGGATCGAGTGAAGTGGGACTATAGAGGACAGAGGAGGATCATTCCACTAGGTCAGTGGGCACCGAAAGTAGCCGTCGATGCCTACGTGGCACCAAATGTTGTCCTTGCTGGTCAGGTGACTGTCTGTGACGGCGCTTCTGTATGGAACGGAGCCGTCCTAAGAGGAGATCTAAATAAGATTACAGTAGGGTTCTGCTCTAGCATTCAGGAAAAATGTGTGGTTCACGCTGCTTGGTCTTCTCCTACAGGTGATTAGTTCTTTGTCCTCGCTTGACTTAAGTACATTTATGCTGTTTGTTGATAAGATTTGAGTATATTTCATCACAATGAGCTTATTGTACACTATTAGTTTAGCTGATTTAAATGATGTTTTGATTCCAATTTATTTAAAATTTTGTTTGTCAAGGGAATTTCAGCAATTCATTGCTTAGGTGAATCAGTTGGATATTGATAGGGATAACATGATTTATGAATGAAACGGGTAGTATGTTAAGGTACTATGACTATGTTGCTGAGAACAAAATTGTATTTAGAAGGATTATGGAACTTAGTGAAGATTGTAGCCTTTGAGTCTAAATGATGTTTCATGTTCCAAAGTCAAATGACTACATCAACTCAAGAAATCTGGAAATCTTGTTGAATGTTCACTGATTATAACCTTACATTTAACATGATATATATTTCTGTCGGAAGCTTTTAAACGCGTAGAAAGCTTGTAAGTCAAGTGACCATTGAATCATGATTTAGGTAATTGGTTCAATTAAGGATAGTCCCTTTTGGGACATCTGATAAAATTAGAACAAATTGGTTCTGTTAGGGATAAGTGTTGAATTTTTATTATCTATATCGTCTTTACCATAAAAGAGGGGCACTTACGTGAAGTAAAAAAATGTTTAGACAACACAACTGAAATTTTTTAATGCATAAAAAACATAGTGTAGATCTCCAAGGTATACTAGCTGCAGTAAGACAACAGAAGCCTTAATACCCAATGTTTTAAAGAGGAACTGAAACTTTTCAAGGTTTGGGGCTTTAAGCAAGAAGCAAAATGACAGGCTATTGAAGTGATGTAGTTTCCAAAAGGGAGGATGAAGGGAAGAAGGTTATTGCAGCAAAGCTCTACAGGAAATGCAATTTCAAAGCTCTAGAAAATGGAAACGGGCTCTAGTGCAATGCTACTTATACGCCGTAGCATAGAAGTAGGAGTGAAGGATAATGTCATTGCAGTAGAGCTGTAGAGGAATTGCAACTTCAAATCACTAAGAAGAGGATGGGGAGAGTGGTAAAATTCAGTCAGTTTTTTTCTTTCCTTGTGTTTCTGTCAGAAATGCAAGACAACAAAGAAGTACACATCTCTTGCTCCGACGTTTTATTGCTTCAGCCTAAAAGCAGTTCAATTCTCACTTCCACACTCAGAATCAAGGGGGTCTTGACTTGAATATAAGCTCAACTTTCTTAGTGATTTACAGTGTTCAGCAGAAAAATCTTCAGGAAAATAAGGAAAGCTATTAATAAGAATTATTAATTGCTTGTTACTTTTCACCAGATTGTCATTTTACTAGTGTGCAGTGAGTGAGTCATTGTGAATAGATATATGGAAGTACAGGAAGTGAGTAAATAAGTAAGTGAAGTGTTTAAGCAAGAATGCAATCTTAATTGTGGAACTAATATGCTCTTGAAAGATTGTTTGTCAAATATATTCTACAATGTTAGGTTATTTTGACAAAAAATATGGTTGGTAATTAGGATCTTTTAGTCTACAACTATACGCATGTTTGTATTGATGATAACAGTAAGCATCGTTAACATATTTTTACCTTGGAAAAATTGGTTTAATTAGCTTGTCAAATCCCAGTTGCCTGCCCAAGAGCTTCAATATAAGGAACTTGTAAAATTTGTGAAGCTCAGATGGAAACTTTAGAAAGAACTCTGCATAGTGTCCTAAGAGTTCCGGAAGTCAATGGTTAATTACACAAATTTCCACTCAGGTTTTATCCTGGTACCTATAGTCACATGCGAGTTGCGACCTTAAACATTGCACAGACCTCTCTCTTTTTGGGGTTCTGTCTATCAACAATGTTTCAATCCTCAAGAATACATATTTTCCCATTGAAGTACTTTTATTTTGTGAAACAAAAACACATCTTCATATTTGCTTTGCTTATGAATTTGATCCTTCCATGACATTTATCTCTTCAAAATGAATCCATTACTCTCTAAAAGGAAAAGAAAATTAATCAATCAATTGTGATCTCAAGTGTAAATCACAGTGGACACAAAACATCATGATTTCTTCCATCTACCTAAGTCTTAGTGAATATAGTTACCCGATGCATGTGCTGGTGGAAGGTAGTAGGTATCTAGTGGAATAATTAAGATTGGCGCAGG
The DNA here is from genome assembly GCA_029582685.1 of Solanum piurae. Lineage (NCBI taxonomy): Eukaryota > Viridiplantae > Streptophyta > Magnoliopsida > Solanales > Solanaceae > Solanum > Solanum piurae. The sequence goes on from JAJOOO010028070.1 coordinate 9,207, forward strand.
CTGTCCTGGACACCTACGGTCATAAAAAAGATTAAAAAAATTAATCAATCAATTGCTTCTCAAGTCCAAACCTTTGGGGTTAGCTGTAGCCTGTATGAATCTTCTACCTCCATTCTGTTCTAATAGGGCTCGTTTCATCCCTTTGTTTCATTACTATGCTAGTAATCATTTTATCCTTCGACGTGATTTAGAGTTCTCCAGAAGTAGGGGTTATGTAAATCTCACACTTGTCTTGATGTTGACATAACAGTAACCAGACTGAAAAGACTAATGACAAACACTGAACCTAATGTGATGTGATAACAATAACTAATCTTCAATCTTGTCTCCTTTTGGCTAAGATCAAGTGTAATCTTGTCTAGTCAGTCAAAAATATAAGTAGGCGTTTGGCCATGTTTCATTGTGAAAATAGAAAAAAATAGTTTTTGTTTTCAAAGTGAAAATGATATTTGGAAATTGCAAGTGTTTACCATGAAATTAACTGGAGTTGTTTTAAAATTTTTGTGAGTAACTCGGAGTGAAAAAAAGCAGTTTTTTGTTGTTTTTGGAATTTCTGGAAGTTCTTGAAAAAAGAGAAAACAAAATGTTCCAGAATTTTATGGCCAAACATGTTTTAAGTGGAAAAATTTCATGGATAAAGGCCCCCTAAAGAGGAGTAAATCTCAAAAGCATATAATTCTGAAGAAAACAAGTAATAGGTATGCTGAGAAGGAGGAATAAAGACTTTGAGCAATTCCTTGGTGAAGGAAATGGGAATATGGTGAGTTGCAGAGGGAAGAAAGAGGGTTCAAGGCTCTTTGGTTGAAGGAAAACGTATGAGGTAAAGAGGGTCTAAGGCTCTTTGTTAAAAGGAGAAGTATGCGGCAGCCACGAAGGAGATTGTAGTGACATGGACGAAGGAGAATGTGAATAAAAAATTATTACATCTAGGAGTGCCTGTGACTCATTACATGGGTAAAGATTATTGTTCTCCTAGTTTTTAGTACTCCCTCTAGTGCATATTTAGTGAATTGTTGAGGTAGGACTCACCCCTTAAGAAAAATGTTTAAGGACACGAATCAAAGGCTACTTTCTACTATAACCCTTCTGATCATTCCCAAACTATTCTCCTAGAAAATGTAAAGTAGTTAAGAACCTCATTAAATGAAGGGTAAATATGAAAAGAAGTCCCAACAATTTCTCTTGAACTTTGAATAATTGACTTATTTTGAACTATGAAAAAAGTCCCAACTATAGACTTAATATGGACTAGAGAGAGTAGTGATTATTGTTTTTCTAATTAAAAAACATAAAAGAAGGGGAATATGATTTTTAGCAAAAGCATTCATTTTATTGTGTTGTGGGTGGGGAGCTGTGGGATGCTTTATCCTCTCACAAGGGATAACATAAATTTTTGAGGAAGTTTTTTTTAATCTTTTTGAGAAAGACAAGGAGTAACATAACTTACACAGATATACCTCTCATATTCATGTTTTATGCTGCTGGTTTAGATGTCTAGGAATGAGTAACCACAAAAATCTTGAGATTGAAGAAAATGAGTGCCGCCTCTCACCATAACTTTGTAATGACAAAACTACCCTACAAAATCATATTTTCTGTTAGCAACCTAAATAACTCAATCTGAAATGACGTAATATTGAAGTTCGGACTGTGGTCCTATGTTAGGACTCTTTAGAAAATGTCAATAGGTGCGTGCTGGATTCTCCAAAAGTAGTTTATTTTTGGATAATCCGACACGGGTGCGGCATCAAAAGTGAAGAGTCCACACAATTTCCTATGATTTTGCTGATTTCATTCTTAAACGACTGCTCTGTTGCTTAAAACTTGAAACCATTCCAGTGGTCATGTTCTTAATATTTTCTGGTTTAGAATTAATTTAACGCTATAAAGTATTAATTTTTCTGCGTGGTTAATATACAAAAGAGGTTTTAGATTTCTTTCTCAAAAAATAAAAGAAGAAGTTACAGATTTCTGCAAAGATTGATAAATATACAGGGTGAGGAGAATGATCTTCAAATGATTTTTAATTACCTAGAGAATCCATTTGATTAAGTGTCAAGACAAGCCTTTTACTAGGTACTGGAGAAGAAATGATTGATTTTTAAATGTAAATGCTTTAAGTGATATATGAAGGAGTTGCCACAAGTGTGAAATCAGCGGGAGGAGTCGTAGAGGAGTTTTTCATGGTAGTTGGTTAGCGTGTTTTATATTATAAATCTGTCTTGAACAGTTTAACTTATACTTAAGATCATTATGGATGTACTAGCCAATAGTACACGCTATACAGGAGATTCTATGGTGCATACTATTTTGCAGATGATACTATTTTAATGGAAGAAAGTAGTAGGAGAATCTATCAAAAGCTTGAACTATGGTTGCAGCACTCTTAAAATTAAAAGTTTTAGTATAAGCAAAACTAAGACATAATGGATATACTAAAAGTTTAGCCCACAAAAACAGATTTTTATTTTCGCACCTTTTGCTGCAGTTCATCTTGTCTTTGCCTCCTTCCAAGCCTTTTTGTTAGTGTGGCTCATCTATGGGCTGTCTATAGTAATTCCCCAGGTGACCCAGCTAAGGTTTTTGGAGAATTAAGTCATCCAATGCTAAATGAGGGTTTTGAAGAGTGCTATAATACATGAATGTTAAAGAAAGTAATTACAATCCTGCAGCTGCCTGTTCCTGCAACAACTTTTACTTTTTTTTTCTTCCTAAATGTCATAAAGATCTGTCTTTTCATTCTTTCCCAACACATATCTTCATAGTAAAGAGCAGACATGTTTTAACGTTGATGAATCTTTTACCAACTCCATCTCAGAAGTCAGATCTTTTAAGAGTTTATATTCATGATTGTCTGTAGTTGCTGCATATTATTAATTTTACTTAGAAGCTGCATTTTCTTGGAGCATTTTAAGGTGACCTTAAAGCTGATTTCCTTCCTAGTCCAACTAAGATTTCCAGCTTATGCAGAATGTTATATTGTCTATCTTTATGTGTTCCTAATCGGATCAAGCTGCAGTTTCTTTGGAATATGTGACACTTTAATTTTTGCTTTTCATTTAACAGGGCTGCCAGCAGAAACAGTAGTAGACAGGTACGTTACAGTTGGTGCATACTGTCTGTTGCGATCCTGCACAATTGAGCCAGAATGCATTATTGGCCAGCACTCTATCCTTATGGAAGGTTCATTGGTGGAGACTAACTCTATCCTTGAGGCTGGGTCGGTGCTCCCACCTGGGAGGAGGATTCCAACTGGTGAACTCTGGGCTGGGAATCCCGCAAGATTTGTCAGGACCTTGACCCATGAAGAGATAAAAGAGATACCTAAGCTTTCTACTGCGATAAATGATTTGGCCAATGCTCACCACTCAGAATTTCTGCCTTACTCCACCGTATATTTGGAAGTTGAGAAGCTTAAGAAGTCATTTGGAATTTCGATTTAGAATTTTTGTTTTTCGATTGTACTTGTTGGGAGGAAATAAGAAAACTGTTAAGACTCATAAGTGAAACTTAGGGTCTGTTGTTTTTTAAATGTGATTCTACAATCTGGCGGAGCAAATGTTTGTTCTCTGTTCAAGGATTTTCTTCTAACACTCCGATTTGGACATCAATACATGTTGTGCTTTTCAAAATCTCGAATATGCTTCGAGATTTGTTGTATTAAATTAGATGAAGAGCTATAGGTAAATGCACTCTGTTAAAGCAGCATCTGAACTTGAATGGCAGTATGAGCTAGTCGTAAGCATTGTGGTTATGCTGGAAAACATAATTTCAATCCGTTGATTGTTCTCCAAAAAATTGGACAGGAATTTGAAATCTAGTATCATACGCCATACGAGTCAAACACACACTTAAATTATCATCTTTTCTTTTCTTTGTGAGTTTCATATCTCAGTTGTTACTCTTTTGTATTAAAACACTTTGATGCTGAGTTGGTTAAATATTGTTCCCACTCGACAACATGTGCATGTAGACCAAATACCAATTCAACATTGAGTTGAGTTTCAATACAAAGGGAGTGATTATTTAGGCAGGTGTTTGAGATATCCTTTTGTATCAAAACACACTTCAATGCTGCTGAGTTGGTCAAATAATGTTCCCAAGTGACAACAAGTGCATGTAGGTCAACTCATCATTGAGGTGTGTATTTCAATACAAAGAGAGTGATTATTTAGGCAGGTGTTTGAGGTATAAAATTTACAAAATAAAATAAAATAATTTAGATATATTTTTCTCGAATAATTAAGTGACCATCAGGTGGGAGCCGTCAGAGGCAATGTTTCTTATTTTCCAAGATGAAGACCATGGAAAAAACTTTTGTGAATGTAGAGGGGTCAAATACCATCTTTTCCAAGTAACTTCTTTGGGCCACATTATGTGAGTGCTTCACAGAAAGTGACAAAAAAAATTGGTTGAACATATTTATTCCTTCTATTTTTTGTTTAATAGGTTAGGGAATCTTTAGTTTGTGTATGTCTTTATAGCCCATATAATCAACCACTCAGAAAAAGAAAAGCTTCCAATAATTGTATATAGAACAGGCAGGCTATCCACTAGATATTCTGGCAAGGCAGTACAAACTAATAATTGTGAAACTATTTAACAATTTGATTCCACATTTCTTCTTCATTTGTTTATGTCGAATATAAATTATTAATACTTTAATATTCCTACGATCAATAGTTCAAAAGTTAATGGTGAATAGCATATTTAATTAATTATTTTTGACGTATTTCATATTTCAACTATCCATTCTTCTTCAAACCTTCCTAAACAAGTCCATAGTCCGCGTCGAGATGTGTTTTAATATAAAGAGAGTGATAAGGTATGAAAAGATGATAGTTCAGGTAGATAAATAAACTAATGAAATAGTTGAGAAATGAAACTCACAAAAAAAAAAATTATTTATATTTTTTTTTAATCATTAAGTACTCTAAAAAGTAGAACCATTTAACCAATGAAGACTACAATATTCTATGTGATCTTTGTTTGATTTTCTTAAAGTCTACATTTTCAACAGCATGCCACAAACGATAAATATTTTACTCTTCAAAGTTGGTGACTAATTAAGTTCAATTTTATACAACAATAAGGCTTGAACAAGTCCATTGGATAGATAAGCCTAAAGTAGAGAGAATATGCAATAGACTATTTGATAAATTTTAAAAAAATATTACTTTGGATCATATAATTAATGTCATAAAATAAGCACAGCGTGTGAGTTTAAATAAAAATGTCAAAAGAGATTTGTAAGCTAATTATTCTTCTACCTGGATGGTTCCACAAAGTTTATTTGGATAAAATTTAATCTAATTTTTTTTAATGATATTTAGGAGCATGACAATGCTCCCTCCGATCCATTTTACTTATCATGTCTTCCTTTTTACACCTATTAAAAAAATATTAACTAAAATTTTGTGATCTCAATTTAGTCATACCCTTGTATTCACAACTCTTAAAAAAAATATTAGATGAATATTTTACATTTTTACTAAATAAAGTTTTTTAATGGGTGTATCAAGTCGGTACAATTGAAGTAAAATAAAACGGAGGGAGCAATTAAGCAAAATATAGAATCAATTGTAATGACAAATTGATGACGAAGTATTGACAACTAGGAAAAAGTACATTAATATTTTAAAAATGAGTAATTAGGTTAGGTTAACAATAAGTTGACAAATAATTAAAAAGCCATCTTTGTAAATACAAAGAAAAATATAATTGAAGGGGACCTGGTTTTGTGACATATTAGGTGTTTTTCATCAACCACCACTACGTATATTGTGAAAATGCCCATTTGACTTTATATATATTTTTCTATCTATATAAACTCCAATACTACTAATTTTCTTTTCTTATCTTATTTATAGTTTATTCTTCCTTTTTCTCCTCTCTAAATTAGGGTTAGGGTTCCATCATTATCATGCCGGCAATTATAATTAGGAATATTGCAAAAACACGAGTTCTTAGTTGTTGATGATCTACAAATATTGAAGTGAAAAGGTAAATTAAAAATTTCTTTTTGTCACTTTTTGTAGTTATAGTATATATAAAGTAATGATGTTGGAATGGCTCAATCAAATCAAATTCCCCAAAGTATTGGGTCATTTAATTTGATTGAGCCGTGCCAATATCATCTAACTTATGTTCATCCATTCTTTTTTGGAGTTAATTTCTCGTATGGTTATTCAACTGATAGTTTTAGAATCAAGAAAGAAAATTGACTTTCTGAGATAATAGTTATTAGTAGAGTAATTAATCCTCCTTTTTTGATATATTTATTTATATATATATATATATATATATATATATTTTCCATTTCTATTGACAAAAAAGTGGTGAAACTAGTTTATGATCCTCTTCATCAAGTATAAAGATAATATACGTTTGTTGATATATTTTGTTTATATAAGATTTGAAAGGTGTCAATGAGTTTAATTTTCACAAGTTTAATGTATTCATCTATAGATGAAACCTCCCAATATAGAACACGTCCTCATCATTTGCATAACACTATTATTGAGATTTTATGGATTATTATAATAATAAAACATAAGAATTAAGAAGACTAGCATTGCTATGAAATTTATAGATGAAAAGTAAAATGAAATATGAGAGAAAATTGTTCTTTGTACCATACTTATATTTTTCCTTTTTAAGAAACTACATATGATGCATGAAATAGTATTTGTAATTGGATAACTCTTTTATGTGAGCTAATTGAATCTCCATTGCTAGAAAATTGTATTGTGAGTATAGATAGAAGAATGGGTTTTTATGTATATTCTTAAAACCGCATTATACTAAAAAAAAAAAAAAAAACTTTAGTTGTTAAAATTTCTGATTCCGCTATTATAATTGTAGTGTTCGGAAGCTTTCTATATTGGGGCACACAAATTGTTTATGATAGCATAGAACTATTGTACATCATTCATGTGTAAAAATAAAATCTTTTTAAGCATAAAGTATGAACACAAACTAACTGTTGAAATGTTGTAGACATTTGAATTTTAATTAAGGCACTCTTAAAAGTAAAATTATATGATTTGGCATTATTATTAATGACACATACACCACATTATCTAGATTACAAGTTATATATTTTATATAAAACATATTTAGAGATAACTTTGTCAATGCTGTTTACATCAAATATGGCTTTTGCCTTTAGTGCTCCACAATTACATTATAGTAATTATTTGAGTAAATCCCACTTTTATTCTTATTCTTTTTCTTTTGAGAATATAATATCTACTTGAAATAATTTGTTAATACATTTCAATTAGCTATTCTCCTACACCTTTTGAGGTCCTTCCCAGCAACTAAAACACTTCTAGACATTGCAACTGTTTTTAGGGCTGTTTACGTCAAATCAAAGAGAAAAAAAAGACATTTTTGGGTTTGATTTGATTCTGGTTTTTAATTTTAAAAGGGGAAAAAGGGCTGAAATATATCCGAACTTTAATCAAAATTGCTGTAACAATATCAAACTTTGGAAAGGACCTTTTACCCCTCACTATTTAATAATGTATTTTAAGGTATATATGTGCCCACGTGGACATCATAAAAATTGCATCATTATAAATAGTATTGTGTCCACATGGGCACATATATACCTTTAAAATACACTATTAAATAGTGCAGGGGTAAAAGGTCCTCCACAAAGTTTGGTATCATAACAACAATTTCTACCAAAGTTGAAGTATTTATCAAACCTTTTTCCCTTTTAAAAATGAAAAAAAATTAATTTGATTTTGATTTTAAGAAAAAAAAAATGAAATTGCTGAACCAAACCAACTATATAAATATCTATGAACGGAGAAGAGAGTGATCTGCTAATTTTGCTATGAATCTGTCATATATTTCAACATGTATCTGAATTATATATGTTATGTATCTGCAAAGTATCTATCATGTATCTGTTATGGATATATTATGTATATGTGTATGTATTTCAGATTTCAGTTGTACATGGTGTCTATCTATCATGTATCTGCTATTTATATGTTATGTATCTGTGTATGTATTTCAGAGTCCGGAGCCTAAAGGGCAAAAAAAATTGTCAAAAATTCCAAAAGGGCACATCACTTTTTTTTTTAATCAAAAGGGCAAAATCGCTGCTGACGCAGCGATTTTCCTCCGACAAAATGACAATCGCTGCCCAAGCAGCAATTTCGTCTACAAAAATTTATTTATTTATTTATTTTTTACAGCAGCGATTTTGTAAAAATAATAATATTTTTTATTAAAAATCGCTGCCACAGCAGCGATTTTGTAAAAAAAAAAATTTCTTTTTCTTTTATTAAAAATCGCTGCGATTTTGTAATATTTTTAATTAAAAATCGCTACTTTTTTCTTTAAAAAAACTAAAATGGCAAAT
>JAJOOO010028071.1:0-12068 GCA_029582685.1 Solanum piurae
TCGCTTTATACAAACATAAATTATACATTATATTTTGTATAATCTGTGTTTGTATAAAACGAGAAAGAGAGAAAGGCAAAAGAGAACTGGGCAGGGGAATATTTGTATTGTATAATTATAAGTGTATATGACGAAGATATATGTATTTGCATGTGTATATACAATTTTTCTCTCGCTTTATACAAACAGAAACACAATTTATACATTTCAGTTGTATAAAGCGAGAGAGGGAGAGTGGCGAGCGAGAATTTGAGGGAGAGAGGCGACTGACAAACAGTTTGCTACGGAGCCCAAATAAATCAAACGATAGCTACTGTATTTATTTTATATTATTAGTTTGCCATTCTGTACAATTATCCCGAAATAATTAGCTTGTTCCTCCTTACGTATAAAGTATTACTATTTGAAATTATTAATTGATTCATGATAGTAACACCTCAAAACAAGATTGATGTGTAAAGCAGTACAATTTTCGTAGAGGTCTAAAACTTGTCTAGAAATGATTATTCATAAACTTTATAAACAAAAGATGGGTATTATCCCTTTTTAGTAGATTTACTTTTTAGTCCATTAAAAACATTATCTTGAATTTAGCTATACGGATCGTTTTATAAAAAGAGTTGAAAGTAACAATAATAAAACATGAATTTTTAAAATAAAATTTGAGATCTTTGTGAGATTATGTTCTCTTTTTCAAATTTAAGGTGGACTTAGAAGATCATGCAATTTGTTTTTCCTTCTTCTTTTTCTTCATCTTTTATATTCTCAAAATAAAGAAGGCTTAATTTATAAAGCACTACTTTCTAGTGGGAAAATAAAGAAGTGGAAAATAAACCAAAAGAAAGAATTCCACTACGTATCGTAGTGTTACATTATTGACGGATTCTATTCCTCTACAACATATAATAAATAAATCCTTACTTGGATGGTTTTAGTCTAACATCATGATTTATGTCAAAATTAATAATAAATACGTGAGGTATCGATCCACATGATATTAATTTAACCTTCTTTTGAGAGAGTCCTTCACGATAGCTTGCTATATCGAGGCTCTTGAATCTGCATGAAATGGCAAATGAGCAGAAAAAAAAGGTTCAAAATTCTGGCCGTTAAAGTACTTTAACGGGTATATAAGTATGGCAATTGCGTTTAATACCTTACTTTATTGCACACTTTTATGCGCAACAAAGCCTTATAGACAGTAGCGAATTTAGGATTATCATTAAGGGTATTAATGATTGTAGTAAAAAAATATCATTAAGGGGGTGTTGATGGTTGTAATAAAAAAATATAATTATGAGGCTAGTAGAATTAGAGAACACACGATCTCAAGGAATTTTTCGCAACAACTTAACCATTATACTGAACTTTTAAATTGATTCAAGAGGCGTCAATACTTGTATATACATTTATTAAATCAAAATTTGACCTCATAAGTACTAATCATTACGTAGATATGCTGGGTACGTCCCTACTTATAGATGAAAGGATGACCAGTTAACCGACCTTCATTGAAAAATTATACAATATATACAAGTCAAAAGTTATATAATTTTTTATATTACATATTATATTTTGAATATTTTTAATAAAATTTCTGATTTCATCATAACTGTTTTTTTTTAATGTAACTATAGAATGCTATTAAAAGGCAACAAAATTATTGGCGTCATGTTTTAAATTATAGTACTAGTTGAGTACCTAAAGAGGAGTATAACGTCACTTACTTATGTTCGATTATAAATAGAAAGCTAATATGGCCCTTATTATTGCTGTTTGTTAAACCTTTTAAACAAAAGATTGGCAAAGTTGAAACAAAAGTTATTTATTTATGCTTTTTTTGTGACATGTCGTTGGGGACTCAATTTCCACTGATCAAAGCATTGATCAATTATTTGATCTTCTTACTTTAATTTACAATGATCTTTTATTCAATAATTGGTTAGCGTTTTCTTTTAATTCTCAGTTGGAACATATATAAATAACAATTATTGCTCCCTTCATTTTCAATTTCTTCGCATTAATAAATATTACGATTTTAAACTATAAATATGTATACTGTATCAACATGATCGATAACTTTAATTTCTATTTTGAGTGGTTCATCATGACTATGTTCTTTCAAATCCATACGATATCACAAAATAAAGTGATACTATATGGTTTAGGGTTGAGCCTTTATGATAATTGCACATATTTTCGTCATTTCAAATTTAATTCGTCATAAATTAAAAGATAAAATTAATCTATTTGCTTATAAACGTGATCATACTTTAACGTTTTTTTAGTCAAGGTTACCTAGACCAATTTGACTAGGCCGTAAACAAATTAGTTTTTATTTGAATCACACCTCCCTTTTATAAGAGCAAAAATCAGACAATTTATTGTATATACATATTTTTGGTCGATATTATGTGTACAGTTTATTCTCGATCCTAAAAATTTTGTAGATCAATGTGTACAATTTATTCACGTTAACATTTCACTTAAGAAAAATTTATCAAGGATATGTCGTCAGGAAAAAAAAGTGTAGATAATTTTTTTGGACTAATAATTTAAAGGGCAACTTATATATAATCATTTAATATAAAGTTCTTTTTTATGGGAGATGGCTTTAATCACGCTTATCAAACTTTTTATGATAACAAATGCATAACATGCAATATATATGTAGTCATTTAGAAAATATCTACTAACATTATTTTGTTCTCCTTCCTCCTAGCTAGGTCACCCACCATATATCCTATAAAAAATATCAAACACCAATTATCCATTGAATTAGAAGTGTTAATTTGAGTAATATCGATCAAGATTGAAGAAAGAAGAAAATGGGAAACGAATTAATGATTTTTATGATAATGGTGATTGTTCAAATTGCGTTTGCTGGAATGATAATAATAACAAAGTTAGTGATGGATAGTGGCATGGATCCTTTCGTTCAATCAGCATATAAGCCTATTTTTGCCACCATCTCCATTGCTCCCTTTGCTTACTTCTTAGAAAGGTACACCTTTGTTTTTTTTTCTTTTTGAAATAATTAGTGAAAGATAAGTTAATTATAAACACTGTGTATTAATAAAATGCATTGAGAAATGTATAGTACTTTAATAATAAGGGTAAAGTAGGTATAAAATGATAAATCATCTCTTGATTTTTTAAATTAGACAATAAGTAAAAATGAACTTATTTATAGTATAATGGACAAATAAAAATAAAGGAGGGAGTATATCATAGTTATTTGATTCAGCCGCTCAAGCTAGCTTCTACTTCTTATTACTAAGACTAGATATAAGTACCAATATATGTTAGTATTTCATTTGTCTTAATTTATATGATACAGTCTAATCTATCGATGAAATTAATAAAGTCAATTAAATTTTTATATGATTTTGAAATATCTATTTGTGCATCAAGTTTTTCAGGGCTGCTTTTGCATCAAATTCGAATAAGATTTTAAATTATAATGAAGAAATGATATTGATGCTTTTTTTTAAATTTATCTTTTTTTATATAGATTTATCATATTCAACCAGATGATTTTTGTTAGAACTTGTCATTCTTTTTAAAGAATTATTTATTAGGAGTTGTTTTTATTAAATATGCTTAAAATTTTAAAAATATTATTTTATATAATTATTTAATAATATAAATGTAAAAAAAATTATTTTTATTATTTTACTAAAATAAACAATTAAAAAATAGTTTTAATATAAAAGTTAAAAGTATGAATTCGATCCTAAACATACGCGAGGAGAGTACTTATTCTTTACTCAGTCGGTTATTCAATTTCGAATTTGGAAATAACAAATTATTTACTGAAAATTCCTTAGTAACAAATTATTTGTTACTCTCCCTTCCATATTAATTATCCACGCTATAAATAGTTCTTTAAAATTAATTGTTAATATGTAAAATCAAGATAAAATTATTTTTTTACTTTTAAATTTATATAAATTTTTAAAAAGATTAAAAAAAAAAGAGTATAACTTGTTTGGGACGGAGGAGTGTTTCTCTTTTGTCCGTTTTCTGATTGATCAACAATGCTTTTCTAGTAGCACTACTCCTTTTTCTTTTTTTGTTTTGTTGTTTTCTGCTCTTATTACATCTTTAGGATGTTTGCTTTTTTAGTTTCCCCTCACAATTTATTTGGCAATATTAAACTTTTGTATATTACAAAACAAATTGATATATTTTTACTTGTATTTAATTTATTCATAAAGAAAATTTTAAAATTTCTGACCCATTATTATAACTATATATGACAAACAAATTGGAAGCATGAAAGATGAATTTTCTTTTCTTGGCAAATTAAATAGACGTGTATAATTTATTTGTCCCTCCAATTGGAGATCGATGCCATATAATCTTTTATCACATTTTATTCATTTATTTTTGGTTTGTTTAATTATATTTCTTTTATTTCCTCATCTTGTGACAGGAAAACTAGACCCAAGATGACACGCTCTATACTTTTTCAGATTTTCTTGTGTTCGATTTTTGGGTAAGAATTTTCTTTTCCGTTGAAAAACACTACCATAAATTAGGTACTGCTATAATTGAAAGATAGTCATTGACATAGAGTTTAAATTTTTTTAAGTAAAATATATCACCAACATAAACTTATTTGAGATTAATATATTGACCATTATTGTTGTTGTTATACTTTCTAATTATAACTCACTTTTACTTTATTTATTTTTGTTTTAATCGTGACATATGCAGGATAACGGCGAACCAATATGCATATTTTATTGGGTTAAATAATTCAACTCCAACAATTGCTTCCGCCATTGATAATCTAATCCCAGCTTTCACCTTTATCATAGCCGTACCCTTGGGGTAATTAATTAATTTCTCTACAATTCTAAACTAAAAAAACTAAATCAAATTGGAAAATGATAAATAAATAAATAAATTGGTGTAAATAACTTTAATTTTGTGGGTGCAGGGTTGAAAAAATGGGATTAAGAAGTATAGCAGGACAAGCCAAGTTTTGGGGGACAATAGTTTGTGTTGGAGGTGCAATGTTATTATCATTATATCATGGAAAAGTTGTGATTGGTCAATTAGGATTTCACTGGAAATATGAAGAAAATACAGGCAAAGATGTGAATTCTTCCCATTCCAACTTCTTTTTAGGACCTTTTTTACTTATAATGGCTAGTCTCACTTATGCCATTTGGTTAATCATTCAGGTAACATTTATTAATTAATCATGATTAAAAATAATTATGCGTATACAAAATAATATGTTTATTGATTGATGTGATGTAAACACAGAGTGTCGATAAATTTTTGTTGTTTTTTGGTTAATTAGGGAAGGGTAAGTGAGAAGTATGCAGCCCCATATACATGCATAACGTTGATGTGCTTAATGGCAAGTGTGGAGAGTGTCATTATTGGATTTTGCGTCGTTCCAAAACTTTCTGAATGGGCTTTAAATCCCATTAGAGCTATCTCTGTCGTCTATAATGTATGGCTCTTTTCGCTTTAACTTGCATTCTTCTATATAATATATACAAATGTAAATTTTTAATTCCTCAATAATTGATAAATGTCGATTTTAGTCCCTATGATATCTGACTAAATATATTAGATTTTCATTCCAAAATTTTCTTTTGTTGATGTTGACAACAGGGAGTTGTGAGTACATCATTTGCATATTTTCTAAGCTCTTGGTGCATTGAGAAAAAAGGTCCTTTATATGTCTCTATGTTCAATCCGTTGTTGTTGGTTATTTCTGCATTTCTTAGTTGGACTTTGCTTCGTGAGAAATTATACCTTGGAGTGTAAGTATATAAAGCCAAATACTTTCTTTTCATATTGTAAGCTAATTATAATTTTCTTAGTAAAACATTTAGCACTTCTTTGACCATTATTTTAATGGAACAACAGAGTTGTAGGATCAATCATAGTAGTAGCTGGGCTTTACGGATTTTTGTGGGGCAAAAAGATGGAGACAAGTGAAGAGGATATTGAAGGAAATAAAGAGAAGATGAAGCAGTTCAATAAATCAGTTGATTTGGAATTACAATTACCCAAATCTAATGATCATCATCTAGAGTCGAAGCAGATATCATCAGAATTAGCCAAAACTAAATCATGAGACGGGAATTGTCCAAGACCATAGAAACAGACTACTCAACCGGTGGGCGTTGGCTATTAATTAACCATCGATGTGGGACTTCTTCACAATTAAAATAGTGAATGCTATTAATTGTTAGTTGATGATTGGACTTGTAAAGGCAAAGCTCCAAATCTCCAAAGTCTCTAAACTTCTTGTCAAAATGTTCATCAACAATGGTGATTGGAACATGGACAAGTCCAGAATTTTTCTCTCAAACCACATCTGTGAGAATATTTGTACAATCACAACAACAAATAAAGAACTTTGCAGTAATTATTTATCGGGTTAATATAATTGTCACTAGATTATACTTAGCATTAATAGTATAATATGACTATTTATAACCAACATTCTATATAAATATCGCTAAAGATTTCAGCGATTCTAGATGCCATAACATTAACTCAATTATGGCTAAATATTTTTAATTTATTGTCGATGTCTCTTTTATTGTAGTAACAATAGAGTTTAATAATAATGAAAGGGAGGATCAATTTTTTTGGGAGCTCATAGAGAATGATAAATAATCTAATAAAACTGCTTGGGATGCCATTCTCAGTCCCAGATCCCTGCACCCTTCACAATATAGTAAAAGCAAAGACAACTTAAGGGATGATTCAAGGATCAGGCTAGTAAAGGTTTGTTTTAGGCAAAAAAAACATTTTAATATTGAATTTTATGATTATAATTTCATTTAAAATAATATTAAAGATTGTAAAAACATGCAAAATTTATATAAAAAAGGAAAGAAAGAAAGAAAAGGTATCTAATTTTTAGCAAAAATATTTTAGAAACTTTGAATTGATCAACTTAAATTTTATATTAATAAATAAAGTTTTTACAATAACATCCAAGTTAATGTATTTAAAATAAATGGCTAACATCTTATTAACTAAAATTATTTTTTTATTTTATAAAGTTATAATATTACTATGTGAAGTTAAGCAATTTATATCTTTTAAAATACTATATTAAAAACAAATAATATGTAAGAACAGAAAAAGAAACTCTACATTAATTACTATTATTTTTGTTATGAGTATATAAATAATGTCTTTTATCAAAATTTGACTTTATGCCATTAATTTTATCACGACATCCTTAAATAACTTGATGTGGAGGAAAATTGGGTATACAAAAGAACTACACTAATCTAATACTTACTGAAATTTTTGTTGATCAAGAATCCAACCTTAACACCTACACGAGATTGTTTATCCCTTAAGGGGCCTCTAAATGATGTTCAATCCCCACCCCTCCACTAGTTCACCCCTCCAGTTCCCACCAACATTCAGTCACTAAGTGTTGTTTAACCCCACCCTCCACTAGCCCATCCCCTCTACTAGCCCCTCCACTCGACATGTATATAATACACGTTTTCATGCCAACGAGAGGAGGCTAGTTGCACTTCCACCAACATCAGTAACATCAGCTTTATCACCTCCGAGGAAACATATAAGGAGGTTGATTGAAACACAGACCCTAGTTGCTACGGTGGTACAATGTCGAAGACGTATTATATGTCGGTCGTATTGCAATTGCGAGTACAACGTGTTTGTTACATAGCTCAACAAACAAGGAAAGAAGGGAAAGATACGATTGAAGGGAGGAAGGAATGATATACCAGTTTCACCTACAATAGAAACTTGGTTTAAATGAAATTCTTAGTTGTCTTCAATGGTTTATTTTCCTACCTTTAACACTTGTTGAATACCAAGTGCTCATGTCAATTCCCCATTTTACTTTATTAACCATGTTAAATAAGTTATTTGCAATTAGAACATGATCGATAAGTAATTTAGATATTTATTTGACAAATAAAGCTGAAATGAATTTGGTACTGCTACATGTAGAACAAACATCTCTATAAAATAATTTATTTACATGTATTAAATAATATAATGGTTTGTAAAATATAATTATTTGGTAATATTAGGAAAGTTTTTATTATTGAGTTGGTCGGGTTTTGAACAATTAATGTTTGTATAAAAAAAAAATTACTATCTTCGTCCACTTTTAATTGTCATGTTGCGCTTTTCGAAAGTCAATTTAACTAACTTTCAAAGTTAAATTAGATTACATTAATTTAATATTTTAAGCAAAAAAATTTAGATATTCAAAAATTATACGAAAAGTACTATCAATTGCAATTTTTTGCAATATAATAAAAAAATATATATAATAAAATGTTAGTCAAAGTTCTTATAGTTTGACTCTAAAAAAGGAAATCATGATAATTAGAAATGTATTGAAGGAGTAGGATTTTGATTAATCTTGAAATTGGGTTTCAAAATATCCTTCTAAGTTTGTGTTTTGGGTTAAAAAAGGAAACTTTTTAAAATTAATATGAAAAATAAATTCATAACACTAACACCACACCAATAACTTGAATTGTATCCATAACATATTGATATTAGCAATAATTCCAGTCACCTTCATTTGTAACTCTTTGACCAACGCTTCTTCCTTAATAATAAAAATATATTGTGCATAATGGCATGTGATGTTTAAAATATAACACGAATGAATAAGAACATTCTATTTTAATTAATGTTTTTGGATTATGATAAATAAAGAATATATACTTGAGTCTTTTTTTTTTACAAAAGATTGGAGAATTGAAAACAGGGAGTTGTGAGTACGTCATTAGTATTTTTTCTAAGCTCGCGGTGTATTGAGAAAAAAAGTCCTTTATATGTCTCGATGTTCAATCCGTTGTTGTTAGTTATTTCTGCATTTCTCAGTTGGACTTTGTTTTGTGAGAAATTATACCTCGGCGTGTAAGTTTATATATTTATACCCTATTTTCACTCTACTTTCATATAAAATATTTATCATTTCTTAACCATTATTTTGATGAAACAACAGAGTTGTTGGATCAATTATAGTAGTGGCTGAGCTGTATGGATTTTTGTGGGGCAAAAAGATGGAGACAAGTGAAGTACTTAAAGAGAAGATGAATAAATCAGTTGATTTGGAATTGCAATTACCCGACTCTAATGGTCATCATATAGAGTCTAAGCAGATATCATTAGAAATAGACAAAACTAAACTATGATGGCCAAATATGAGGAATTAGAGTACTACTTGTAATAAGTATGAAGTTAATCTCTTGCCATTTTTGTACTTTTGTCTATTTCTAATAATAATACATGAAAATTATTATAAAAGGTTGTGGGTGTGTCCGGTAGGGAAGTGGTAAATATTTTTTTAGAAAATAAGTGATTTTTAATTAATTTTTTGTATTTGATACGTAAGAGAAAGCCTTTGAATTATAGGTTCAATTGAACATAGCTAGAATTTATATATTTATTTGTATATAAAGATTTCAGTAAATATTAAATCTTAACATGTTTAAATTAAATTTAGAACCCGTCTTTATAAGTGATACAAAGATTTTGATTAAGACACATTTATTGATTTAGTATAAACATCAACCGCGAATAATTTTCGGAAATTTTGAAATATTTGTCCCCTCAATCAAAATAATCACAATCGCTTAACAAATATACAAAATATATACACTAATTATGTATAAAATATTAGAATATCTTTTGAAAAAAGGGCATCACAAGGCCCATTATGACAAAAATACTTGGGCTGAAAGCTAGCATATCCAGCGGATCAAAAGCCCAAATATGTGAGAACTCAAGCCCAAAACATCACCGACCAATCTCCAAATGCACCTTGAATATGACTTACTTGAACCTAGGGTATACAAAATCGAACCAAATTGCAATTTGAAAAAGAAAAAAAAAACTAATTAGTGATTTAGTTTGACTTGGTTTGGTATTGAGAAAAAAAATCAACTATACTTGGGTTAGTTTGGTGTAACGACCCGAATCGTCGTTATTTAGGGGGAAAAAAGTCAGGAAAATATTGGGGCCACTGTCCCACCAGAGTGGGCCAGATGCCGCCAGGGCGATGGCGCTCCAGAGCGGGAATGACAGGATAGTACTTCATTATTTTCTCTTTCTTCCAAAAACATCAAAAAGAGGCGAGGAACACCCAGAAACCCTCCAAAAACTGCTTTAAGCTTGGGAAGGAAGGGAAAAGAGATTTCTAGTGTGAGGATGTCGATAGATTGCAGATTTCGGTCAAGAATCATCGTCTTGTCGTTCGAAAGTCCGAATCAGAGTTATAATCTCTCTACAACCGTTTGGCGCCCAGGTAGACTAGGTTTTATTAATTGAGTAGTTATAAATATGTGCCCACTTCGTAGTATATTGTTAATCGATGGTAGAATTCATGCGTAGGCCTTCATGCACCGAATAAGGGATGATTATACATGTGATCATAGCTGTCGCGTATGATGTATACCGTATGAGAAATCCCTGCCCTATTAGGGCTGGGCATACTATGGTTAAAACCAAAAAAACCGACCGAACCAATTTTTTTTAAATTTTGATTTCGGTTTTTCGGTTATTTCGGTCGGTTTCGGTTTTGATTTTCAATATTTCAGTTTTTCGGTTTTTAGCTTTAAAAATTCGGTTAGCCGAAAAACCGAAATTATATGTATATATTATTTACCCCATTCCCAGCAGGCCCAATTATAGCTGATAGCCCACTCCCAATCAAAATTCTCAGCCCATGCCCAACCTAATTCCAATTCCAATCAAAATTAATTACAATTCTCAGCCCATGGTTGCCCAACCCAATTCCAATCAAAATTCAAAAATCCCTAAATTGATTGCCCTAAGTCCTAACATCATATTCAGTTGTCTTCTCTTATCTCTCAACATACGCGGATACGCCGCAGCCCGCAACTCTCATCTCTCAACATACGCCGCAGCCAGCAGCTCTCATCTCTCAACTCTCGTCACTTGTAACTCGTAACTCGTAACTCGTAGACTCGTAGTAGACTAGTAGTCGTCACTCGTCAATCGACTCGTCTCTCATCTCTCAACTCTCGTCTTAGTTACGACTTACGTCGCAAATCGTCTCTCAACTCTCATCGTCGTTCGTTGCTCCTGGCTTCTCGCTGGTTGCTGAGTGCTCGCAACTAGTCGCAAGTTGGATAGTCGTAGGCGCAGCCCGCAACTACTCAGTGCACTGCTCGCAACTCGAAAGTCGAAGGTCAGTGCTTACTGGATATGTTTATAGATCGCGTCTTCAGTCTTAAATTCATGTAGAAATCTTTATATATGTTATATTCAATTTCAAATAGGAGATGAGTTAGGGATTGATCATGGAAGTATTTCTGATCCTCTACCATGGAAGTTCTGCTTCTGTCTTTTTTGGTTAAGTGTCTGTTAGTTAGGGACTGATAAGTGAGTCGGTTAGCATAGTTAGTTAAAATAAACAGGATGTTTTTAGACATAGGAATTGGGATGTGTTGGTACATGTATGACTTGTGAATTCTATTGTTGTAAATTGTGAATTCTCTATTATTTTTTTAATCATTGAATGCAACTATGCAAGTATGCAACTATGTGATAATTTGTGAACTATAATGTACTGTGTCTTTCTGAATTATGATTGTTGTTCTTATTTGTTTCACTTTTTTTTTATAGATGACACAAACTAGAAGTAGGGTAAGTGAAAGTGGAGCTTCAAATGAGAGCATACCTAACACCTCATCTCCGAATGAGGTTGAAGTTGATGTTGATACTTCAAAGAAAAGAAAAGCCATGAAACCTAGAGCTACTTGTTGGAAGCATTTTGACAAGTTCATCGATGAAAGTGGAGCTAGTAAAGCCAAATGCAAGTATTGTGCAAAACCTTATGCAGCTTCTACATCAAGTAATGGTACGTCGTCAATGAATACTCATATGAGAACATGTCCTAAATTTCCCCGTGACACCATAGATAAAGGTCAAAATCTAATTAATTTTCTACCATCTTCAACGGGAGCAAAGGAAGGGGTGATTAGCACTTGGAAATTTGACCAAGCACAAAGTAGGAGAGCTTTAGCCAAAATGATAATTGTTGACGAGCTACC
>JAJOOO010028072.1:0-15174 GCA_029582685.1 Solanum piurae
ATATTAATGTTGACACTTCTTGACACAAGGTGAAGAGATAGTGCTAACGGTTGAGGGGTTGCAAAAGCTCTCAATCGTTGGTAGGTAAGGTGTTTACTATTTTTTGTTACATCCTTGAATTAAAATCCTGGCTCCAAATGTGATTTTATATATTCTTAATACACAGGCACTTCCATTAATGTATTTATTAGTTTTTATTTTTTTTTAATTGATTTTATTATCTGATTTACCCTTTATTTTTTGGATGTGTGATTTCAGGGTTATTTGAAGAAGTAGAAGGAAAATCATACACAATGTAGAAGAGATGTAGTCTTCTACAAGAATGATGATCGATGTTTTTCAATAAAATGTTGTCAATTTAATTTAATGACAAAATTGTCATCTCTATTTTAACTAAATAAATGATAGAAAATCAATTTAAAAAGTTATGTTTAATTGTTATTCGAGCTCTCCTTTTAATCTATATATGCATCAGATTGTCTCAATATACTGAGAGTATAAATTAGTTATTATACGGACAAGTTATTTAAAAAATAAATACAAATAATAATTCAAACTGCAAACCCTTTCTAAGACGATAATACTTTAGTCACTAAAACATACCACCTTTACCTACACACACTAATCCTTAAATACAAATAAGACTTGTAAAGTAACTAACAACTTGAACATCAAATGACAAACTTAAACAACATACAAAAAACCTTTTAATTTATTTCCTCTATCCTATTTTATGTGGCATCCTTTCTGTCACGTCTCGAGCCTATGCCTTGGACGTCGCCGGCACTCAAAAATAATTGATGGTCCTCAAGTGAACCCTTGTTCTAGCTGACTATTAAGCGAAAGACTAACTCAAGCATACACAAGCATCAAAACTAAAGAATTGTTCAAGAACAATTTATTAAATCTCAAAGTTATCTGAAAATACTGAGTATTGAATATAAAATTTTAAATAAAACATCTGACACTGAATATTGCAAGATTGACCAATATTGTCTATCTATGAAGTGTTCTACCGTATAAAGATAGGTATTAGGACAAGACCCACGACACCTCAAAACGATACTACTAACAAATCATAAAACTAGAGTCCTCTGAAATTAAGGAGGTCTCACCAAAAGCTGATGAACGTATGATGTGATCTCAACGGAACTCCTATTGATGATCCTAAGTACCTGAATATGCATCATAAAACGATGTAGGTCGAATGACATTAGTACATTGAATGTACGAGTATGTGATAGGGTTGAATAATACAAATAACTGAACTGAAAGACTAAAAGTAACTCAACTGAAATATAGTATATATCATTATGAAAATCATTTAAGTTGTTACTATAGGAATGCAATTATAGCAAATACTGAACTTAAATGTATATATAAAAATATACTTTACTGGGGAGGATCTCTAACTAACAACTATAACTATGAGCCTCGTGATGATACAATGACTTACCCACGTTGTCGAAGCCGCTCTTTACCTTGCTGGAGTATAGGACGTAACTCAACTGCTGGATCTACGAAAAAAACCTTCATGAGGCAGGTGAGGAGTCGCCCATCTTGCGATACGATCTTATCTACACCGGCGTCGTAGGTTATGGAGTTTGAGTTATTTGTACTCTTACCCTAAGTCGGTGCTCAATACTACTCCCAAAATATAATTATTTGCTCATGTAAAAGTACTCTCTAGGTTGAGATAATTTCTCAAAAGGCCTCTTTAAGAGGTAATTGAAGTCGTACTAAATGTGTCGGGAAACTCTTTATACTTTTCTGAAAATAGTACTCTCTTTTTAATGTAAAAATAATACATTTGGAACCATCTAAGTTCCCTTAAACTTTCCTGAAAATAATGTTCTTAAAACTATCTGTTGGACTCACTTAATCCTCAAAATCAATGTAAGGGAATACTGGCTCAAAAATACTTTTAAAAAGAAACCCAATATTTATAAGGTTCGTGTGAAACTACAAGCATGAACAACAATTCAAAAATTTCAAAGCATAAAATATTTCAAATCTCATAATGTAAGGATTCAAAACTCGGAACAAGATCATAACTCAGATTCAAGAATTTCATAAACTGCGAGCAGAACCGTAGATTCAACTTGCTACTGATTGAATTAAGATGTAGGACATGAGGATGAACTAGTTCAACACTATGGATAGCATCACATACCTGGAACCTTAACATATATGAACAAGTAGTATACCACCCTACCCAAGTTGATTCACTTACGACAATAGATTCGAATTCTAAGAGTAGAGTTGTGAGGTATAACAATTTCTTTTTTTGTCCATCCTAAAAAGAATGTCACCTTACTATAATTAAAAAGAATTTAACTTAAAAAATTCCCTTTTTGCCCTTAATGAAATTCTTTTCAACCACACATATATTCCAGCATTATTTTAGACCATAAGTTTCATAAGTCTTCTTTCTTCTTAAACATCGTGTCAAGTCAAATGGTGACACATAAAACGAAACGGAAGGAGTAGTTCTTTACTTTCAACACTTAACTTCACAAACAACTCCTTGTCTTGATGACTATTACTTGGTAGAGACCTTTGTTAAATTGGAGGCAAATAGTTACTCCAATTGTGGCCTATTATGATATCATTAATCTTCTTACCCACTATTGTGAACCATCCAGTTCTTTTACTTCTTGCAATGTACTCTTATACGCAGCTCTGGTAGTAAACATGTTAATGAACTGTTTTTTAATAGTTTTTTTGCCGTAAACTTTATCAATATTTATTTGAGACATGTTTAATATCTATTTTTTGCATATGCTTCTAATGATGTTTAATCATTAGTTAATTATCAAAATTTTCATGTTATTAACCTTGCTTATACCTCCTCTGTCTCACTCACTTTCTTTTTTTCGTCTATTCCAGAAAGAATGATACATTTCTATATTTAATAACAATTTAATTTTAAAATGCTCATTTTACCTTTATGGAAATGATTTATAGTCACACAAATATCTATGACTTATTTTAGACCACATATTTCTAAAAAAAAATTATTTCTCTCTTAAACTCCATATTAAGTCAAACTAAGTTATATAAATTGAAACATGGGAGTAGCTTATGACCCTCCTAGCCTATAGCTCACTAGTTCATGTTTCTTAGCTCAACAACCGCACTGTCTTAATGGTCTGAATTCTCTACCATAGCTTATTGGTTCGCATAATTCACTTAGACACCTTAACTTTTTTATAGGTGTTCATATTCATGCATTACTTAAGCATTTTAATTTGTTACTCTTATATATCATAATAGTGTATTATAAATTTGTTTGTTAATTGGTAAAGGTTTTGTTAGGGTTTTGCCCTGATCTTCTTACCTTATTTGAAGTTTATATTTTCCTAAAAGAAAAGACAAAACATTACCATAAATATTTTTTTCTTTTTCGGAAAAGAAAATATAATATTCTTCCATATTTGGTTTATTTTTTTCTTAGAGGAAATGTTTGGAGATCTATAAATTGAAGATCCATATTCTCATAGCATAACACAATAGAATCCACAATGTAGTCGTTAAGAGTTTTGTTTATGGGGAGATTTTCTCTCTACAGTTTTTATGTTTTTTATTAGTTTTTAATTATGTAGACCAATTGGTCAAACCATATAATAATATTTTGATTTTTAGTATAAGTTTTTGTTATCTGATTTATCAACTATATGATTTGCAAATTGTAAGCTTCCGCATGATGCCCTAATCACCCTTCAGAACCCAACAAGTTTGTTACCTCATTAGGTGTTAGGAAAGAAATAAGCAAGTGTAATGTGGAAGCTAGCAAATCAAACCTCGAAAGATCATGAGTAATAAGAAAAACAAGAAATATACCAAAAGACATAAAGATTTAACGTGGTTCGGTCAATCGACCTACGTCCATAATGGAGATGAGCAATCCACTATAAATATGAGAGTATAAAATATAGAGAGAAACAACCTCAACCAATTCACTCGGAGTACAAGTAGGTTCACAAATTCTCCCCTATCCGAAACTTTCAAAACCCTAGGAATACATTGTGAATGCTTCTTAAGTTAGAAGGAACAAACATATATTTATAGAGTCCTAAAACATTTCCTACAACAAAAGGACTAGTCAAAATATTAAAACCTTTTCCTAAAAGGAAAATCTATTTATGGTAAGAAATCAGGGCAAATAAAACCCAACAAATCTCCCTCTTGGCCTAAATTTGTCCACCTTCTTCACATAATTTTTAGGATCTTTCATCACTTCTCCATCAAATCCACGTCTTGACACAGATAACCTCTCTGAAACAATTTCTCCAATAAAAAATTTCATTACTGTAAAAAAGGTTGCAGCTAGAACTACACCCGCCAAGATGAATACCCATCTCTAACATGGTTCCATTCTTGAACCATGGCTCTGATACCACTTGTTAGGATAAAAAATAAGCAGATGTAATGCGGAAGCTAGCAAAGCAAACCTCGAAAGACCATGAGTAATAAGACAAACGAGAAATATACCAAAAGACACAAAGATTTAACGTGGTTTGGTCAATCGACCTACGTCCATAATGGAGATGAGCAATCCACTATAAATATGAGAATACAAAATATAGAGAGAAACAACCTCAATCAATTCACTCGAAATACAAGTAGGTTCACAAATTCTCCCTCATAACAAAAACTCTCAAAACCTTAGGACTACATTGTGAATGTTGATTAAGTTAGAAGAAACAAGTCTATATTTATAGAGTCCTAAAACCTTTCTTACAAGTAAAGGACTAGTCAAAATATTAAAACATTTTCCTAAAAGGAAAACGTATTTATGATAAGAAATCATGGCAAATAAAACCCAACATTAGGATCGGTAAGTAAGGTATATTCCCCCTTTCTTGTACCTATTCATGTTGAAGTTTTTTATTTAAATTATTAATAAAAAGCCACTAGACAAATGTCTAGTGGAGTAAATTGGAAGGGGAAAAAGTGTTCTAATTGACTCTTTAAGAACCACAACACTCTTAGTTGTATAAATCCATTTCATAAACTTTAATAAGTTAAAAGCTTAAAAGGGTAAAACCCAATACTTGAATATAAGAGCTAAATTTTAAAACAAAAAGACATAATTATAGATATTGAAATTTTGTGAGACTCTAAAAGACGTATTCAATTTGAGTTGAGACTTTATAATGTGTATTCAATTTTAATTAGGATTTCTAGAGACTACTCAACATTAAGCCCTAGTTCATGCCTATATAAAGGGTACTATATTCCCTTGAAAATGTATCTCGAGAAGTCCACAAATCCATGGAATATTCACAAAGATGAGATCAAAATATGTTCATCTTCTTGATAATCAAATACTTCAAAAAGATCCACAAACTCTTTAATGGAAGATAAAGTCCAAATTATCCTGTTTGACAAATACGCTATTGACGGCCCTTGAGTTATGGAGATCAAGTCTAAATCACTCTAGTTCGAGAAATACGTCACTAATGACTTTTGAATTATGCAGATCAAATCCAAATCATCCTAGTTCGAGAAATACGTCACTAACGGCCCTCGACTCATGAATAAATCTTATGAGAGAAGAATCAAGAGACGAGCATAAGTGTACCAGCACTATTTATCAATAAAACTATGATTTTGCATATTTTATTTGTGATTGTAATTTATTTTCTATCACTTTAAAATTTATTGCAAACAAACTGGCACACTTAGTGGGACCAAATATGTCATTCATCTCTTCTCTCACAGATCAAATCTGCAAATCTGAAGTCACAAAATCGCAAAGGTGGAAGAATGAGTACTTCAAGCCTCTTCTTTGAGTTTCAACAAGTCTACACTCCGACAAGCCTTGAAGCAGGGGGCATTTGTAGACATAATTTGTGGGACTCTTCAAGACGTGTTCAATTCTAGTTGAGACTCTACAAGATGTATTTGATTCCAGTTAGAATCCTTGGAGGCTACACTAACTCTAAACTCTAGCTTATGCCTATATAAAGGGTACTATATTTCCTTGAAAAGACATCTCGAATATCTCATAAATTCTTGGATATTCACAAAGATAGCATGAGGATATAAAATATTGTCTTTCTCAAAAAAGTGCTCATAAGTTCTTGGGTATTCACAAAGAGATGATGAAAACATCAACTATGTCTTTCTCAAAGAAATCTCAAAAGTTCCACCACAAACTCATGGAATATTCCTAAAGAGGTCAAGATCTCGAATATTCCGCAAATTCATGAAATATTCATAGGGAGGTCAAACTCAAATCATCCTAGTTTGAGAAATACACCACTAACGGCCCTTGAATTACGGAGAAATCTAAAGAGGGAAGAATCAAGGGAGGAACATAATTGTACTCACATTCTTGATCAATAAAATTATGTTTCTTCATATTTTATTAGTGATTGCAATTTATTTTCTATCACTTTAAAATTTGTTGCAAACAATAATACATAAATATGCATATAACTTGGTGTCAGCGGATAGATATGTTCTCCAATTTTGGATGTGCATAAGTACATACTTAAACTTGTACAAAATTGAACAAGTAATCACATGTGTCTTACATTGCATAATACAAGTAGAATTCTACTTATAACACAAATTTTCATGTAGGGATGCCACGAAGGATGCATGTATCTATTTGTTCAATTTTAACAAGTTAAAGTGTCTACATGTCCACACCCAAAGTTAAAAGGCATAAATGTCAGCTGAGGCTAAATCAAAAGGAGTGATATTAAACTCACCCAAAATTAAACAAAAAAATCATCATTAAAATCAATAAAAACAACTTTAATGTTAAATCATAATAATTGAATAGTGTCAAGATTACTTTAATTACTACATTCTCTCTAGTCAAACAAACCAAGTAAAGATATTTCTTCTTATTAATGTTAAATTCAAAATAATTGAATACTCAACTCTTCTAAAACACTATAAATAGGATTTCTACAATAGTCATTCATACATCTCTCACAAAATATCCCCAAATACATCACCAATAATTCAAGAAAAAATAGCAAAAATTCTTTTAACTTTGTTTGCTTTGTCTCTAATTTTAGGCCAAACAAATGCAATTATTCAATGTGATATTGATATTATACCAAAAGTAACTTCTTGTAAAGGTTTTGTACTAGGTCAATATGTCACACCTAATCAAGAATGTTGTGTTGGGTTGCAAGATTTGGCTAAAATAGTTGCTGCCTCACAACCAGACCGCAAAAATATTTGCTTGTGCTTGAAACTTGAAAGGTCTAATGAAAGGTTCCCAAGTGAACTACACAAAACTTAAACAACTTCCTGATCTATGTCACTTCACTACCTTTATGCCATTGGAACCTAATCCTGATTGCTCCAAGTAAGCATTACTCACCCTCTAATGTTGTATAACTTGCAACAGTACCCTGGGATGTCACGTAGGACACATGCATCAATTTATTCAATTTTATACAAGTTAAAGTACTTACTAGTGCGCACCCAAAGTTAGAAGGCATAGATGTCAGTTGAGGCTAAATCAAAATAAGTAATACTAAACTCACCCACAATTAAACAAAAGAAATCTAATCAGTAAAATCAATAAATATTACTTTAATATTAAATTCAAAATAATTGAATAGTCAAAATTACTTTAATTACTACATTCTCTCTGGTCAAACTAACCAACTGAAGATATAACTTCATAATAATGATAAATCCAAAATAATTGACTACTCAACTCTTCTAAACCACTATAAATAAGTTTTCTGATAAAATGTAGATTGTATATAATTAGCTGGATCAGTTAGTCTATTAGAAAGTTAGTTACAGGAGTAATTAAACACTGTTAGTTAGAAACTGTGTATAAATAGTGCATTGTTGATAATGAAAAGTTTAAGTCGGTTATTTTTAGTTTACACTATTGCTGTCAATTTATCCATTTCCCCTCTTCCTCACTTCAGTATCTAACACAACTAGAGGATTAGCTTTCAACATGTTATCAGAGCTGCTGATTTTGATGGAGATCTAGCTGAAACAGAGATAATTCTGAAGTTTTTTCCCTTTTTTCCCTTCCGCACACTTGAGAATTGAAGAACAGTTGAACCGACCCAAAATCAATTCATTGATCCAGAGATGACGACGACTACAGTTGAAGAATTAGATCCAGAGCAGATCGAGAAGACATTCATCCCAGAAATTCTCTTTATCTACATCCATCCGATACTCCAGGTAGCATTTTGATCCCTCAATAGCTTACTGGTATTGAAAATTACACTGGTTGGAGCAATTCTATGAGAGTAGCGTTGTTAGCAAAGAATAAAATCGGGTTTATTGATGGTAAATGTCGTAACGATCAGTACAAAGGAGATTTAGAACACGAATGGGAGAGATATAATGCTTTTGTACTGTCATGAATTACCAATTCAGTTTCGAAGGAGAAGGCAAATGGCCTAATGTTTTCACATAATGCACATAGTGTTTGGAAAGATCTGTAAGAGAGGTTTGATAAACATAATCTAACTAGAATCTATCAAATTCATCGAGAAATTAGTACCTCAAGCCAGGGAACATCTACTGTTTCTGAGTATTATTCTAAGTTGAGAAATCTCTAGGATGAGTATGTATCTCTGGTACCTTTACCAGCATGTGAGTGTGATAAATACAGAGTATATGCAGAACACATGGAGAGACAAAAGCTTATGCAGTTCTTAATGGGATTAAATGACAGTTTTGCTCAGTCGAGGAGCCAAATACTTTTGACAATTCCTAGTCCAAGCCTTAATCAAGCCTACAGTATGATAATGCATGATGAAAGCCAAAGGATACAGTCTAGTCTGATATCCAACTATGTATTGCCTCTACAGAAATTGGACATCAATACTGCATTAGCTTCAACTCACAATAACATATTCGGCCAAAGCACATGTCAAAATACTGGTTTATACTGTGATTACTGTCACTTGACAAATCATACAAAGACTAATTGTTACAAACTCATTGGATATCATCAACATTACAAGTTCACAAAGAAGAAAGGAACTGATGATAGGAGCAATAAGGGTCAAATCTCAGGGAATGACAGATCACAGGTTTTTGGAGGTAATAGAAAGTCTCAGATCAATAGTGCACAGTATACTGAGAATTTGGATACCAATAGGAACACTGATGTTAATCCCTCATCCCTCCAAACTGTGCCAATTTTTACTTCTGATCAGTATAATCACCTGTTGAAAATTCTTGAAAAGGATTGTTCATCACAAGAGGTCATAGCCAATACGGCAGGTATTGCTCACACCACCTCTCCATTACATACTTCCTATACTTGTTTTGCTGCAGGTATTGATACATTTTCCTGGATTGTGGACACTGGGGCCACACATCACATGGTCTCTAGCTTGAACACTCTAATCAATCCAGTTCCTGTACATCCTGATTCTAGTAGTGTGTATCTACCTAAGTCAATTGACTACTGTTACACACACTGGTTCTGTGAAGTTCTTTGAAAACCATGAACTACATAATGTTCTGTACATTCCTCAATTCTCCTACAATCTCTTATCCATTTCAAAATTGTCAAAGGACCTGAATTATTGTGTTTCTTTCTACCCTCAATACTGTCTTTTTCAGGACCTTTGCACTGGCAAGGTACAGGGGATTGGTAAGGAAGAAGGAGGTCTCTACACTCTTTTCTACCAAAAAACCATCACCTGTCATTGCACTCCATTCCAGTCCTTCCTGCTCACCTGATTTTACTACTTGGCATTTGAGATTAGGACATGCTCATATTGTTGTCCTTCATAAGATTGACTGCCTCAAATCTGCTCTTCAGCATACAACATCTTTTCATTCTTGCCATGTATGTCCTCTAGCAAGGCAAACTAAGCTTCATTTTCCTACTAGTTCTAAGAAAACTATTTTACCTTTTGAGCTTCTTCATATGGATGTTTGGGGACCTTATAAACAATGTACTTATAATGGTCATAGATTTTTCCTTACAATTGTTGATGACTATACTAGAATGTCTTGGATTTTTTTGCTGCGATATAAAAGTGAAGTTGTGACTTTCATTTCAGCCTTTATTACTCTTGTTAAAACACAATTTTCAGCAACCATTAAAACTGTGAGATCAGATAATGGCCTTGAATTCTTCAATCACCAATGTAACAGTCTTTTTACTTCCCTTGGTATAATCCATCAAAGTACATGTGTCCATACTCCTCAACAAAATGACATAGCTTAGAGAAAACACAGACACCTTCTAGAAATGGCAAGAGCTTTGAGGTTTCAAGCTCATGTGCCTTTAAAAATTTTGGGGGAATGTGTACTCACTGCAACTTTCATCATAAACAGACTCCCTTCTTCTGTTTTGAATGGTAAATCTCCGTATGAGGTATTCCATAATCATGCTCCTAACCTAACTCACCTAAAAGTTTTTGGTTGTCTTTGTTATGCTACCAAACCTTTTATTACTGACAAATTGTCTCCCAAAGCCATTCCTTCTATATTTATGGGTTATTCCGACACTCAAAAGGGTTATAAACTTTACAACATTGCAGTTCATTCTTCATCAGTAGAGATGTTTCTTTTAGAGAAACCATCTTCCCTTTTAAGCATCCCAAACACACTTTCCTAGACTATATACCCTCTCCTCATTCTTCTTCTTTTCCTATTCCTGTGTCTGCATTTCCACACCCCACTGATGATTCATTCCCCATTACTGTACCACCAGTTCCCCAGATTTCACCTTTACCTCCTGCTTCTCCTTCACCTGTGGCTCTTACTGCATTGCCTTTACTTCCCAGGAAATCTTCCAGACCTATCAGACCACCTATATGGCATGTTGACTATGTTACCTCTTCCACAACCCCACATCCCATTTCCTCTTCCATGTCATACTCCAACATCACTCCATCTTACCAGGCTTATCTTTCCACTCTCTCTTCTTCTATGTCAAAACCTACTTTTTTTTATCAGGCTGCTCAGGAAAAAAATTGGATTTTTGTTATGGACCAAGAAATTCAGGCTCTCAGTGATAACCACACTTGGGAAATTGTTGATTTACCTGCTAACAAAACTCTTATTGGATGTAAATGGGTGTATAAGATCAAGTATCAGGCTGATGGCAGTGTTGAAAGATATAAGGCTCGGCTTGTAGCTAAAGTCTTCACATAACAAGAATGATTAGACTATCATGACACTTTCTCACCTGTTGTAAAGATGGTGATAGTTAGATGTGTTGTGGCTTTGGCTGCTCAACATGGTTGGTCTCTCTTCCAAATGGATATCTACAATGCTTTCCTACAGGGTGATTTATTTGAAGAAGTGTACATGGTCCTACCTCCAGGTTTTGGCAGTCAGGGGGAGAACAACAAGGTGTGTAGACTGCTCAAATCCTTGTACGGATTGAAACAGGCCAGCAGACAGTGGAATTTAAAACTAACTACTGCCCTTACACAGTCAGGCTTCACTCAAAGTAAACTAGACTACTCCTTGTTCACCAAAGCAGATGCTAATGGAGACATAGTGATAATTCTGGTATGTGTGGATGATCTTTTGATTACTGGAAACAATCACAAGTTAATACAGGAAGTTAAAGATATATTGCATAATAACTTCAAAATGAAGGATTTAGGTGAATTGAGATACTTTCTTGGCATTGAATTTGCTAGATCAAAAAGTGAAATATTAATGAATCAGAGGAGGTATGCGTTGGAGTTAATATCAGAGTGTGGTTTAGCAGGAGCAAAACCAATTTCAACTCCTCTTGAACAAAATCAGAAACTTACAAGTTTAGAGTATGATGAACATTTTAACCTCGTGGATGATACTGAGTTGGAAGACAGAAAGGGCTATCAAAGATTGATTGGAAGGTTGCTATACTTGGCTATGACAAGGCCAGATATTTCTTTTGTTGTACAACACTTGAGTCAATTTATGCATGCTCCCAAACAATCTCATTATGATGCAGCAATACATGTAGTGAGATATATTAAGGGATAACCTGGTTTGGGTTTATTAATGAGCAGCAAGAAGTCAGACAGAATAAGTGCCTTTTGTGATGCAGATTGGGCTTCATGTGTGGTGTCCAAGAAATCTGTAACAGGCTTTGGCATCAAAATAGGTGAGTCCTTAGTTTCATGGAAGTCCAAGAAACAGAATACCATCTCTAGAAGTTCAGCAGAAGCTGAATACAGGAGCATGGCGACCACTGTTGCAGAGTTAGTTTGGTTACAAGGTCTGCTACAGAAAATTAAAGCTAAGATTACACTGCCTATAGAGTTGCACTGTGATAATAAAGCAACATTACAAATTGCTTCAAATCCCATGTATCATGAGAGGACAAAGCACATCGAAATAGACTGTCATTTTATTAGAGAACGACTACAAGAAGGGCTCATCAAGACTGAATACATAACAAGCAGGGAGCAGATGGCAGATGTTTTTACTAAAGCCTTAGGAAAGCAATTGCATAGTAACATGTTGTTCAAGTTAGAAATGCTGGACATATTCCACCATCCAACTTGAGGGGGAGTGATAAAATGTAGATTGTATATAATTAGATGGATCAGTTAGTCTATTAGAAAGTTAGTTACAGGAGTAATTAAACACTGTTAGTTAGAAACTGTGTATAAATAGTGCATTGTTGATAATGAAAAGTTTAAGTCGGTTATTTTTAGTTTACACTGTTATTGTCAATTTCTCCTTTTCCCCTCTTCCTCACTTCAGTATCTAACACAGCTAGAGGATTAGCTTTCAACACTTTCTACAATAGTCATTCATACATCTCTCACAAAAGATCCCCAATACATCACCAATAATTCAAGAAAAAATGGCAAAAAAATTTTTAATTTTGTTTGCTTTGGCTCTAATTTTAGGCCAAACAAATGCAGTTATTAATTGTGATACTGGTATTATACCAAAACTAGTTCCTTGTAAAGGTTTTATAATAGATGAAGATGCAACACCTAGTCAAGAATGTTGTGTTGGATTGCAAATGCTGGCTAAAATAGTTGTTGCCTCACAACAAGACCGCAAAGACATTTGCTTGTGCTTGAAAACTGCAATGTGAGGTTCCCGAGTGAACTATTCGAAAGCTAAACAACTTCCTGATCTATGTCACTTCACTAGCTTTATGCCATTCGAACCTAATCCTGATTGTTCCAAGTAAGCATTATTGTACTCCTTTGTCAGAAAATTATGTTGTATAAATTATAAATCCAACTTTAATTTTATATCTATTTATCTTAATGCTGACACCTCGATCTTGACACAAGGCGAAGAGTTAATGTTAACGGTTGAGGGGTTGCAAAAGCTTTAAATCATTGATATGTAAGTTGTTAACTATTTTATATTTCAACACCCTTGAATTAAAATCCTAACTCCAAACGTGTTTTGATATATTCTTAAAATAGAGGTACTTCCATTTATTTATTTATTAGTATTCTTTTTAAATTGATTTAATTATCTTGATTTACCCTTTATTCTTGGATGTGTGATTTTAGGGTTTTTTGAAGAAAGTGGAAGGAAAAGCATAGACATGTAGAAGAGATGTAGTCTTCCAAAAGAGTAACGATCAATGTTTTTCTATAAAATGTTGTCAATTTAATTTATTGACAAAATTGTCATCTCTATTTTTAATTAAATAAATGATGGAAAATCAGCTAAAAAATTATGTAGTCTTGCAATGTACTCTTATAAGCAGCTCTTGTAGTAAACATGTTAATGAACTGTTTTTGTTTAACGGAAAAGACCTAAAATATCTTTGAAGTATTAAAAATGATATAAAAACGCCCTTCATCCATCTATTGGGTCCAAAATTGGCCACTTATTTAACGGTTTTAAATTTTAACTATTTAAATATATTTTTTTAAATACGTGGCGCTTAACTATTGGTTATAATTTAATATATTAATATAATTTATAAATCCACCAATTACTCACCCATTACTAATGAAACCCGCTCCAAACCCGACCCAATTAATAAACCCGACCCAAATCCACCTATTAAACAAAACCATGAACCCTTCCTTTCCAACGTTGTCTTCTTCTCAATCAGTTTCTCCTAGGTTTATAAGATTAAAAGGGAATCATTCTTTACTTACAGTTTATTTGTTTTTAAAATTAAAATTCGAATCTCTATTATTTTTAATGGTCACAAAGTCACTTAGAAATCCCCTCTAAATTGAAGACATCATCTTGATTTCACTATTCTAAGTTCATGAATCTCATGATATTATTAAGGAAATAACTTTTCTTTGGAAAGTAAGGGTTCTGGATTTTGTTTAATAGGTGGATTTGGGGAGGATTTATTAATTGGATCGGATTTGGAGTGGATTTAATTAGTAATGGGTGGGTAATGGGTCATGGGTGGGCTTATAAATTATATTAATATATTAAATTATAACCACTAGTTGAGTGCTACGTATTTAAAAAATATATTTAAATAGTTAAAATTTAAAACCGTTAAATAAGTGATCAATTTTGGACCTAAAGGTGGATGACAAGGGTATTTTGGAGCCAATAGGTGGATGGAGGATAGTTTTGTACCATTTCTAATACTTCGAGGGTATTTTAGGCCCTTTTCTATTTTTTAAATAATTTTTTGCCATAAATTTTATCAATCTTTATTTGAGACATGTTTAATATCTAATTTTTGCATATGCTTCTTATGTTGGTTAATCATTTGTTAATTATCAAAATTTCATATTATTAACCTAGCTTATACTTCCTTTTTCTCAATTTATATGGTTTTTTCTTTTTCATCAGTCTGATAAAGAGCGCCACATTTCTATATTTAGTTGCAATTTAATTTTAAAATGTTCATTTTACCTTTATTGAAATGATTTAAAGCCACACAAATATTTATGACATATTTTAGACCATATATTTTTTTTTAAAAATTCTTTCTTTCTTAAACTCCGTATCAAATTAAACTAAATCATATAAACTGAAACGGAGGGAATAACTTACGACCCTCCGGGCCAATAGCTCATTTGATCATGCCTCATAGCAATTGCCTTAATTTGGAACATCACACTCAGATTTAACACACACACCCACACCCACCCCGGTTGGTAAATAAATGGTAGATAGAACTCAAAATATTTGAAAAATTCAAGGTGGGGGGGGTGGGGGGGATTAATATTAATATAAAATTTTAGTATTAATATTTGGCTCAAGTTATTTGTGGTTTTTCAAAATTGGTTCGTATAATTCATT
>JAJOOO010028073.1:0-15267 GCA_029582685.1 Solanum piurae
AATACATGAATATATGTCAAAATCTCTAATAAAGAAGGCAATTATATTGAAAGGTCAAAAGTTGATTGAAGTGAATAAATAATTTTTAATTATAAAAAATAAAATAAAAAAACTAAATTTTCTCCCATCTTCTAACATATTAGTATGCCACATTAATAAAATAAACTGAGTATTATAAAAATTGAAGGTGGAAGAAAGCATGAATATATATTACAAACTCTAATAAAGAAGACAATTTATAGTGGGAGGTACATATACCTCAAAATAAGTTTCTATTAAAATGATTTTAAAGTGTAACAAATTTATACATTAAATAATTGAAAGTTATGAATATTATAAGTTAAGGTTATGAATATTTATCAAAGAAATATGAGTTAAGAAGATGATTTTATTAAATAAAATAATTGAAGAGATTAAAAAAAAGGTTTAAAAGGGAGAAAAAATATTGCTTTTATATATATATATATATATGGAAATTAGAGAGGTATGAGTTATGAATAATTACTTCTATGAGTTATGAATAATTACTTCTTGTAAAGTTGTATGTAAGAGTTCTTTGTTGTAATGTACCTCTATTACTAAAATATTTATTTGTAATAAATTAAGTAATTTGCTTTTATAATATAATAATTGATTTAAATAAATAAAAATGGTCAAAACAAGGGAAAAAAAGAAGATAAATAGGAATATAGCTCATAAGAAGGTATCTCATCACTTTTTCTATATTCAACTTTATATAGATATATATATTTGGTTGTGATAATTTTTGTTTATATATATGCAAAATAATAATTTATAAATCAAGTAATTTACAAAATAAAAATATTGTCTCATAGCTCTAACACTCTTGACTTTACAAATCACCAAATTTATGTACACAACTAACACTATTTTTTGTTTATACTATTAAGGGAACAAAGAGAATCGTTCAATTATACATGATTTTCATATGACAGTAATATTTGGCAACTCTACTATAGTATTGGTATAAGAAATATACTTGTTGCCAAACATTCATTTAAAAAAAGAAGTAAGAGATAAATGGTTTTAGGAACTTTCCACGTTTAGTATAATATGATCCAGATAGATTGACTCCAATTGTTCAAGAAATATGTAAAAAAAAAAACACAATTTACATGGTAAGAAGTTTGTTACTACATAGGCTACTATGAGAACGATCAAAACATCAACTATACATGATTAGAATTTATTTCGTAAAGTTGTTAACTCTCCCACCTAAGATTCTTCCCATGAAAAAAACCATGTGTAACGACTTGATTCCGCCGTTAGGGAAAAACCAATGGGAAAAGAATGGGACCAGAAAAATATTTGAGTAGTAACTTGAAATTTCCTAGCCTAGTCCAGATTTGGACGAAATCAGAGTCAGGCGAGTCTAGGGAAATCTGGAAATGAATGAGAAGTGTAATAATAGAATTTATTGCGTTAGTGGATAGCTAAGACGTTAAGGAACTCGTACGACTTTACGAAATTGAATTCGGGCGAGTAGAATTCCCAGAATTGATCTTAGCGTGAAGGGGTATGTTCTGAGTGTCATGGGATGAAGGTGTGTTGTGAAATGAGGGTTTGGAACTCTAAATTCGACTCACTGTTTCCATGCAAGCTGCTAGGGTGGGATTATTCCCACCAGGGCGGGGCCGCTGTAGCGGGGTGAGGACCGCTGTGACAGGACAGACGCGACTTAAGTCGAAAATAAACCCCGACCTAAGTCAGAAATAAACCCCAAAAACGTTTTATTCTTTGAGAGCTAAGGAACAACCCCAAGTGTTTTGTTGATAGTTTTCCACTATTCTTGAGGCTAAAGGTAAGGTTTTCACTCCCCGGATCCACTTTTCGATCCGTAGAACTTAGTTTCTTGGGTAATTATCGATGAAGGAGGGTTTTGATCTGTGATTTATGGTGGAAGAAACCCTATCTTGGGTATGGGGATCAAGGGTTTGGCCTAGGGTTGATGTTATTGATTATAATCCGGGTAATTAGGCCTTTGATTATTGATCCTTGCATATTTAAATTGTTTCTAGACCACGAACAAGCGGGAAGCATCCAGAAAGGGAAGATTCAAGTGCCTTAGGGGATTCAAGGTAGGTGATGGTTGTGATTTCATGTTTGTGTGATATATGTTTGTAATTGCTTCATTATAATGCATGTATGTATGTGAATGTTGAATTATTAATCACAGTAATCGTAAATGAGGATAAATGAATAATTGTATGCCATGAATCACCTCTTGCTGTATGATTGTGAGAATATACATTCTGATTGTGATTGTGGTTTGTTGAATGGATCGGGTGTTACGTTCCAATACACTAACTTGGATCGGTTGCCACGTTCCGGCATAAACATTAGATCGGGTACCACGAACCGGTACACTAACAGTTTCGGTTTGGGTTCTATGAGAGGACCATTGAATTGTGTTGTGTATCTACTTGTGATGATTACGTTAATATCTAATGGTGATTGAGGTTGAAAGACTGTTTGTTGCTCTAAAATAATAACCGATGGGTATTATTGAGAATGTGGAATGCTACATTGATCATGAAAAGATGACTAATATTGTATATGTTTGGTATATGCTTGTTTTATAATGTTGTGGTTACTTGCATGTGTTTCACTTATTGGGATAGCCGTGTGATCCTACCAGTACATTATGGTTGTGTACTGATAATGCACTTGCTTGTTCTTTGTTGAGTACATGGCATCTTCAGGCGGCTATTGATAGACCTCAGCTAGGTGACTATTGAGCGTGATCAGATTCAAGGGTGAGCCAGTTCTTTCAGGCTGCCATGAATCTTTCTTGCTTAAGTCCACTCTTTTCGGACTCAGACTATTTGCTTAAGGTTTTGTTTAGCTTCGGGGTTGTACCCATTGTTCTTAGACTTGTCCTTAGTAGAGTTTTGGTACAATGACTTTCAGGTTCTAAGGGTTAAGACTTCTGCATTAGTTTAGTTAAGTTATTTGTTTAAACCTTTGGAGTTTATGGGAACTTCGTATTTTTATTATTATTTAAACCTGCTTCCATATCTTTAAATGCCTTAGTTTTTTGTTGAGTTTGTTAGTTTGGGTTGTAGTAATGGTTCTCCCATCGGAGGGTTAGTGTGGATACCAATCACGACGGTCTGGGTCGTGACAAAGTTGGTATCAGAGCCCTAGGTTCATTGATCTCATTGTACCAAAATGAGTCTAGTAGAGTCTTGCGAAACGGTATGAAGACGTCCGTATTTTTCTTCGAGAGGTTATAGGACTTTAAGAAAAACTCACTTGTTTCTACTCCTTTGTGCTATGACTTGAATCCAATTGGTATCTGGGTGATACAAATTGGTATCTTTCCTCCTCCACTCTATGGTGCGAACTAGAGCAACAAAAGTGGTAACACCATCACCAGCAAGAGATGATATGTATAGACTACCGACAGTTGAATAGGGTCACCATTCAGAACAAGTATCCACTGCCTCGGATAACTGATCTTTCGACCAGTTGCAGGGTGCATCAGTTTATATTTTTCTTTTGTACTGGGAGACCGATAATGGTCATCTATGGAACAAACTAATTAGAAATCGGGCTTGTCTGTGAGTTGTAGCTTGAAAATTGTAAATGCGTCTTCCTTGTTACCTGAATTAACTGTGAATGTGGAAGTTGTATTTGCTTGGATGTGATGATATGATCATGTGCACAATAAGTGTGGGTCTGAATTTTGATATGTGCAATATGCTGGCTGAATTGATTGAAACTATGCAAGTTGTAATTGCTGAGTATCGTGAAATTTGTTGTGAAAAGAAGGTCACGACTAAGTTCGATGCAAGGGTCTAGATAATGTACGAGGTGATTCGTAAGAAATATCTAGACGTGTCTTGCGTTTGAGTGATAACCACGTGAGTGTCTTAGTGTATCCTTGGGATGTGTGGGTTATGGTGTTGAATTAATGAGAATGAGTTGGATTGACTCGGGGTAGACAATGCTTATCCTAGTTCAGAGGATTATCCTAAATTGCTCAGTAAAGTTGAAACCCGTTGGGAGATTTAGAAAGGAGAAAAACCCTAGAAAAATTTATTGCCTGGGTATTGTTTTTGTCTGAGCCGCTGGGATGGGATTTTTCCACCAGCGCGAGGCCGCAAGAGCGGAAATTCCCCTCCAGAGCGGGACAGGGCGAGATTGAACCTCAGCCCTGTCTCCTTTATTTCTCCCAAGTCTCCTTATAGAACCCGAGTCGAATCCGATCTAACCACTGCAATCCAATCAGTGTTCAGCAATCGAGGATAGTCTATAAAACCTTGTAATAAATCGAATGTTGTAAAAAATAGCAGAAAAATTGGCATCCATGTGATTACAAAAAACAAAAGGGGTGTGCGAAATTTTCTAAGTGTGATTTTTTGTTGACTTCGGTTGCCTTTTTGGGGCATGTAGTTTCAAGGGAGGGCGTAATGGTAGATCCCCAAAAGATTGAAGTAGTCAGGAATTGGGTCCGACTTAATTCTGTGACTGAAATTAAGAGTTTTGTGGGGCTCGCTAGCTACTATTGTCGCTTGTGAAGGAATTAAGGTCAGATTTGCAGATTAAAGTTTATAGGTGACAACATTCAAGAAGTTTTGGTAAGGGACGGTTAGATAATGAACACCATTACTTTGGAAAATGCATTTAGTATTGTTGTCATAACATGTATGGATTGTTTGTATATCAAGAAGAGGTCAGGATACAACTGCTCCAATAACAACGAGGTTTACTTGGTCAAGTTATTAAGTGTGTTACAATTGTGGAGAACCTGGGCATATGAGGAGGAAATCAACGAGGCCGTGGAGGCCGGAGAAATGGTAATGCAGGTAGAGGAGTAGTGCATCAGGGCAAAGAGGTTGCCTGTCAAGATGACATGACTCAGTTTTATGCCTTTCTGGGCAGGATCGAGGCTGAGGGTCTGATGGAGTGATCACAAGAACTATTAGTGTTGTTTGATCCGGGTTCTACTTATTCTTTTTGTCCGTGCGATTTGCCTCTGAATTTGATATGATTTGTGATATACTTGATGCCCTCATCCATGTTTCTACCCCAGTTGAAGAGTCAGTCATAGTCACCCATGTATATCGGGTTGTCCTATTGTGTTTATGGATTTTCAGACTTGGGTTGATTTGGTTATGCTGGATATGACTGACTTGGTATAATCTTAGGCATGACTTGGTTGTCCCCCTATTATGTTGTGCTTAATAGTAATGCTAAGTCGGTAACTCTAGAGATCCCGGGTAGGGAAAGGTTAGAGTGGGAAGGGGGTACAAGCCTAAGTCAGCTAAGGTCATAAATGTCGTACGGGGTAGGAAACTGGTAGGGCGGGATTGTTTGGCGTGATTGTTTCATATTCGGGATGTTGAGGTTGAATCATCCTCTATTGAGTCTACTCTTGCGGTGTCAGAATTGAGAGAGCTTAAAACTCAAATTCAGGAGCTTCTTGATTAAGGTTTCATCCCTCTAGTGCTTCCCCGTGGGGTGTTCTTATCTTGTTTGTTAAGAAGAAGGATGGTAGTATAAGGATTGTTGATTTTATCTTAAGCCATAAAGGGGTGGATTAATACCGGGATGACAAGCTTATGGATAAAGAAAGTCCCATTGAGTATACTTAGGTGAAGGCAATTGAAGTATTTTAGTACGAAAGCGCGCATAAAAATTGGGTTACTCCTTTGAATTTGATGGGTATACCTGAGTTTGAGGTGTCGTGTTGATGAAAAGTTTGACTTTGTAGTGATAGTCAGGGTTGACTGAGCATAAGGGTAATAAGAGTTTGTGATGGAATGCAACTATATAATAAGATTGGTTGGCAACTATTGAAAAAGACTTGAGAAATGAGTGTACAGACATTAGCTCGAATGTGATGATAAGTGCTTTGTTTTGTTTTTGAGTTTAGTAATGAGTATGATTGAAATGCTAGCGAAATATATTGTAAGATCGATGGAGATGCGATCAATGATAAATGGAGATCCATAAATTCGTAAAAATCTTCAAGTACAAGCTAATGTTGATAGAGAAAGGGATTGTGTTATACGGTGGAAATTACAATTCAGATTTTTCATTGTAAGTCTACATTCGTGGTGATGTATTTTGTCAAGGTATGAATTGGCAAGGTGAGAAATGATCAATTATATCCGGTATTGAGCATTTGAAAGGACTTACACTTGGGTTGAGTCGTAAGTTTACTACTATTGATTGTTAAGTACCTAAGAAAGGTTTATTTAAATAGTATTGGTTTATAATAAGGTAAATGGTCGGAGTGTTTATGATTGTTGTTAGTATTGTGAGTATGATTCACTAGCTATGCTCTTGTGTGTTTTCACTTTTGTGGGTGGATCCCTAGTGGTGGATCAGGGGTACCAAATCCTGCGATGTTCTCTTGGTTGAGTGGGAAGATTGGGAAGATTTGGTTATTTCGAATGACATAATTGGTGTTGTCTTAGAGTTGTTAAAGTATTTTAGTGGTTCGACATGTACCACTTGCTTATGAGAATTCATAGAAGAGCTACCCTGTGTGATCATGGTTGTTCGACAATCTTAATATTCGTCTAGTCGTCGAAGTCATGTATTGATTGTGTGTGGATGAATGTGGGGATCATTGGGTCCAATTCTACTGTTCTTAAGGGTAATCTATAATCATAATTGATAAATCTAGCATTCGATAGTATGGTTAGAGGGTTGTATGCTTGGACATATCCCTCGATGAGTATCTGATGTCTAAAGATCGAATTTTGTAACTTAAGCTCATGGAAATTTATGTTGTGAGAAAGAGATGTTGATAATAACTATGATTGGTTCAGGTCCACCTCTAATTGTAGCGAGTATTGATTTAGAATTTTATCATGCTTATGTGAGAAAGGATTAGTCCTGATGATTGTGTTAAGGTCCTTGATAACATGTGGCAGACGTGTGTACGATCAACTTTAGTGGTTTTTGAGAATAGCTTTTGTTGTTAATTAAGTTTACATACAACAATAATTATCACTCGAGTATTGTGATGACTTCATTGAGGTATTGTATGGGAGGATATGTAGATCACCCATAGGGTGGTTTGGGGCTGAAGATGTAAAACCTTTGGGAGTTGATTTGGTGAAGGATAAGGTGATAAGTATCCAAGCTAAGCTTCTAGCAGCCCAGAGTCGACAGAAAAAGTATGTGGGACAAGTATCCCCAGT
Source organism: Solanum piurae (assembly GCA_029582685.1). Taxonomy (NCBI): domain Eukaryota; kingdom Viridiplantae; phylum Streptophyta; class Magnoliopsida; order Solanales; family Solanaceae; genus Solanum; species Solanum piurae. The sequence continues at coordinate 7,182 of JAJOOO010028073.1, forward strand.
GATTTGACAATTCCGATACTACTCTACTCTTACTTTAGCCAGTCTTTCCTAGTTGATCACTCGGGGACGAGTGATGGATAAATTGGTATCTATTGTAACGACCTGATTCTGTCGTTAGGGATAAGCCAATGGGGAAAGAATGGGACCAGAAAAACTTTTGAGTAGTAACTTGAAATTTCCTAGCCTAGTCCAGATTTGGACGAAATCAGAGTCAGGCGAGTCTAGGGAAATCTGGTAATGAATGAGAAGTGTAATAATAAAATTGATTGCGTGAGTGGATAGCTAAGACGTTAAGGAACCCGTACGGCTTTATGGAATTGAATTTGGGCGAGTACAACTCCCGAAATTGATCTTAGTGTGAACTGGTATGTTTTGAGTGTCATGGGATGAAGGTGTGTTGTGAAATGGGGTTTGGAACTCTTAATTCGACTCACTATTTCCGTGCAAGCCGCTAACGAGGGATTATTCCCGCCAGGGTGGGGCCGCTATAGCGGGGTGAGGACCGCTGTAGAGGGACAGACGCGACTTAAGTCGAAAATAAATCCTAAAAATGTTTTATTCTGCAGGTTTGGACTTTGAGAGCTAAGGAATGACCCCATGTGTTTTCTTGATAGTTTTCCACCATTCTTGAAGCTAAAGGTAAGGTTTTCACTCCCCGAATCCACTTTTCGATCCTTAGAACTTAGTTTCTTGGGTAATTATCGATGGGGGAGGGTTTTGATCTGTGATTTCTAGTGGAAGAAACCCTAACCTGGGTATGGGGATCAAGGATTTGGCCTAGGGTTGATGTTATTGATTATAATCTGGGTAATTAGGTTTTTGATTATTGATCCTTGCGTATATAAATTGTTTCTAGACCACGAACAAGCGGAAAGAATCCGGAAAGGGAGGATTCAAGTGCCTTAGAGGATTCAAGCTTGGATTCGAGGTAGGTGATGGTTGTGATTTCATGTTTGTGTGATATATGTTTGTAATTGCTTCATTATAATGCATGTATGTATGTGAATGTTGCATTATTGATCACACTAATCGTGAATGAGGATAATTGTATGCCATGAACTACCTCTTGTTGTATGATTGTGAGAATATATATTGTGATTGTGATTGTGGTTTGTTTAATGGATCGGGTGTTGTGTTCCGACACTAATTTGGATCAATTTCCACGTTCCGGTATAAATATGGGATCGATTGCCACGTTCCGGCATAAATATTGGATCGGGTACCACGAACTGGTACACTAACAGTTTGGGTTTGAGTTCCATGAGAGAACCATTGAATTGGGTTCCGTGAGAGGGTAATTGAATTTTGTTGTGTATCTACTTGTGATAATTACGTTCATATTTAATGGTGATTGAGGTTGAAAGAATGCTTGTTGCTCTAAAATGATAACCAATGGGTATTATTGAGAATGTGGAATGCTACATTGATCCTGAAAAGATGACTAATATTGTATATGTTTGGTATATGTCTGTTTTATAATGTTGTGGTTACTTGCATGTGTTTCACTTATTGGGATAGCCGCGTGATCCTACCAGTACATTGTGGTTGTGTACTGATACTGCACTTGCTTGTTTTTTGTTGAGTACAGGACATCTTCAGGCGGCTATTGATAGACCTCAGTTAGGTGACTATTGAGCGTGATCGGATTCAAGGTTGAGCTAGTTCTTTCAGGCTGCCATGGGTTTTTCTTGTTTAAGTCCACTCTTTTCGGACTCAGACTATTTGCTTAAGGTGTTTGTTTAGCTTCGGGGTTGTACCCCTTGTTCTTAGACTTGTCGTTAGTAGAGTTTAGGTACAATGACTTTCAGGTTCTAAGGGTTAAGACGTCTGCATTAGTTTGGTTAAGTTATTTGTTTAAACCTTTGGAGTTAATGGGAACTCCGTATTTTTATTTTCATTTAAATCTGCTTCCGTATCTTTAAATGCCTTAGTTTTTGGTTGAGTTTGTTAGTTTGGGTTGTAGTAATGGTTCTCCCATTGGAGGGTTAGTGTGGGTGCCAATCACGACGGTCTGAGTCGTGACACCATGTTAGAAATACATGTAGCAGAACTTCATTTGTGTTGATGGCTTGGCGCAATCCAAAAAAGGTTTTATTCAACTGCCTGCAAAACCATCACATTTTCTTTATCCTTGAAATTTAAAAGTTACCTTATAAGTTGTTACAACAAAATTTTAGTAATTTATTTTCACATGGGAGATCAAATCCTTAGACATCAATTAAAGAATTGAGCATGATTTATTTGATAAATAAACAATTAAGACGATAGACCGAAAACAAAATACTTGACGGAACATACAATTAGAACTTTATGTAAAAATGGAAGAAGAAGATGAGAGTCTTATGTTGTCAAAACCAAATTCGGCTACACAATATTGTCAGTAAAAGAATATGTGAAAGAGAAAACATACACATGTGGGATGAAGAAATATGAATTGTTGGGGATTGTAATATAGAACCGTTTTTTGTTTAGAACTTTTCATTTGAAATGCTTGGACTTCCACCTAGCAAATTACTGTAACTTATTTCATTCATTTGAATGATTTTTTATCTTCCATTATATCTTTATTATATAATTTAAAACTCAATTAAATACTTTAAAATTGATTATTTAATTAGTTATTAGAATATATTTTACATTTTGTACATAAAGAAAAGTAGAAATAATATTTAAGTGAAGAACAAAATAATATCCAACTTTGAGGTTAGGAGCTTCCCACTTTTAATAATAATATATTATTATTATTATTATTATGATATAGTTATTTTTATGATTTTTGTCTAATTTAATAGATAGTGTTCAATAAAAGAATATTATTGGAGGCTAATAGAGTTAACTTTTAGCAAACTCGAAGGACCAAGATTGGTTAAATGCATACTTAAGAAATTATTGTTGTTAACTTGTGGCTACTAACTTTAAAAATCAGAATTATTAAATGCATATAGAAATATTAAATCATGTAGCTATTATTAGTTGTGGTTAACTTGTGGCAAACTTATCCAACAAGCTAACTTGTGGCAAAGTACTTAACATATATTTAAAGATTTATTTTGTAATTATTGTATTTTATTACTCATTATACACACATTTACATAGAATTTTAATTTTTGTACGGATCTACATATAAATTTATATGGACATCATTAAAGCAAATGTTAGAGATAAGAATCATTAAAGGAAATATGAGTTGAAGGTGGACATCAAACCAAGTAGTAATGGACTACGATGTAGGCATCTATGTGAGTTTAGGTGGTATAAAGACACCTATTTGAGCAGAGTAATGGAATTACCTGAAAATGCTCTAGAACATTGGAAGGCCAAGTTTATAGATGGTCTCCCATCTTTATTTGCAGAGAGAGTTAAGAAAACTCTAAGAAATCCACAAGGAACTATTCCCTATGGAACTTTTACCTATGGTAAATTAATAGGAGCCTGCACTCAAGAAGGTATTAACTTGTGTAACGAGTTAAAACTCGGAAGACAACTCAAAATGGATAAATTGAGAGAAAGATCTCAGCTAGGAGATTTTTGTACTCAATTTGGATTACCTGGTATAGGAAAGCAAGCTCATACTAAAGAGTCTAAAGACTCTAGTCAAGACGATTATTATCGGAAGAAAAGAAAATCTAGATGAAGATCTAAAGAAGAGCAGAGAGAACGAAGATCTCATAGAGGATCCACTAGATTTCACAAAGATCGTTCGAAAAGAGAACTTTCGAAAATTAAGTGTTATAAATGCGGAAAGTTTGGCCACATAGCGCCAAATTGTAGACTTAATAAGCTACAAGCTTTAGATTTGGAAAACGAAGTTTTTGATAAAATCTACAGCTGCTTATATACTTCCGGATCTGAGTCCGATTATGATTCTGAAACTGAATCAGAAGAAAAAGCTCCTATTGCAGAAACATCGCCTAACAAGGTCTGCAACTGCGACGGTGATAATTGCTCTTGCGACGATAATGAATTCTTTTATAAATTGCAATCTCAGTTTGAAGATTTAAATGTTCATACTATTACTTCTGATAATGTGATTGAACTTCTTAAAGAAGTTACTGACAGTAATTTGCGTGATAAGATTATTCACTTTGCTGTTAATAATAGCGCTAGCTCTTCAAAACCTATTGAAAAATCAAAAAATGAGTTTGACTATTCTGGTCCTTATTCTTTATCTGAAATTTATAACAGGTTGCACAAAAGCCCTTCAGTTGTCATCCGTGATTCATCTTTTGATGATTTAAAGGAAGAGATTGAGAATTTGAAAAACGAGATTAAATCTCTCAAACAAAATCAGATGATTTGTGATCACCGAATTACCCAGATATTCCTGTTTTCACCTATACTGTTACTTCTGCAGTTAATACTCTTGATAAATTGGCTGATCCTAGAAAAGATATGTTTTTAGGAATTATGCAGGTAGTTACAGCGCATAAATGGTATATTAATTGTACCATTCTGATTGATAATCAATTTTCTATCACTAATGTTGCTATGATTGACAGCGGTGCTAATGCTAGTTGTATTCAAGAAGGTCTTGTACCTACTAAATATTTTGAGAAAACAACTCACATGGTGAGATTAGCGTCCGGGCATGCTTTAGATATAAAGTATAAACTACCTAATACTCGTATTTGCCAAAATAAAGTTTGCATACCTCATTTCTTTTTCCTAGTAAAGAATCAATTGCATCCTCCAATTATTCTTGGAACGCCATTTATAAATGCTATCTATCCCTTTACCAGTATAACTGCTAAAGGTTTTTTTGCTACTTATAAAGATCAAAATGTAAGTTATACTTTCATTACTGACCCTATTTCTCGTGATATAAATGCTTTGATTAACATGAAATAAAATCATATTTCCTCTTTACAGCTTGAAATGTTTAGCATGAATATATTCGATACTTTGAAATCAACCAAAGTGCAAGAAAAAATTAAAATAATTTCTGAACAAATGATCGTAGACGTCTGTGCTGATCATCCCAGTGTTTTTTGGAATCGCAAGAAGCATATTGTAACTCTTCCATATGAAGAAAGTTTCTCTGAGGATAATATTCCTACAAAATCTCGACCATGCCAGATGAATGTTGAACTTGTTGAATTTTGCAAAAAGGAGATTGATACACCCCTTCAGAAAGGGTTAATAAAACCTTCTAAATCTCCTTGGTCATGCACTGCATTTTATGTTAATAACGCTGCAGAAAAAGAACGAGGGGTTCCCAGGTTAGTAATTAACTATAAACCTCTGAATAAATATTTAAAATGGATTAGGTATCCTATCCCTAATAAAAGAGATTTGCTATCTAGATTATATGACGCCAATCTATTTTCAAAATTTGATTTAAAATCAGGTTATTGGCAAATTCAGATTTTCAAAGAACATTCTTATAGAACCGCTTTTAATGTTCCGTTTGGTCAATATGAATGGAATGTTATGCCTTTCGGTTTAAAAAATGCTCCTTCTGAATTTCAAAAAATTATGAATGATATCTTTAATCCGTATTTGGATTTTATTATTGTTTATATTGATGATATTTTAGTCTACTCAAAGACTTTAGAAATGCATTTTAAGCATTTAGACATTTTTAAGAAAATTGTTATACAAAATGGTTTAGTAATATCTAAACCCAAAATGAGTTTATTCCAAACAGAAGTGCGATTCCTAGGACATCTTATTTGCCAAGAAAAAATTACTCCTATTCAGCGATCTATTGAATTCGCTTCAAAATTTCCTGATGTAATTACTGATAGAACTCAATTACAAAGATTTTTGGGAAGCTTGAATTATATTTCTCTTTTTTACAAAAATCTTTCTCGAGATTTAGCCCCGTTATACGATAGGCTTAAAAAGGATAATAAATCTCTTTGGACTAATAGTCTTTCGGCATTAGTTAAGAACATTAAACTTCGAGTTCAATCTTTACCTTGTCTAACCTTGGCTAACCCAGCTTGGCAAAAAGTTGTTGAGACAGATGCGTCTAACCTCGGCTATGAAGGGATTTTAAAACAAATCAATCCTAACGACAAAACTGAGTATTTGATACGATTTCATTCAGGAAAATGGAATGAGGCTCAAAAAAAGTATGCTACGGTAGCTCATGAAATGCTAACCATAGTCAAATGTGTTTTAAAGTTTCAAGATGATTTGTACAATCAGAAGTTTATTATCAACACTGATGCCCAATCAGTCAAATATATGTTTGATAAAGACTTTAAGCATGATGCTTCAAAGTTAATGTTTGCCAGGTGGCAAGCACAATTGGCTCCTTTTGATTTTGATATTCTTTATAAAAAAGGATTCCGGATTTCTTATCCAGAGAATACCTGCAAAATGAGTGAATACGATTCCATTAATTCAGAAATCAATAATATTCCTGTTTCTATATTCTTTATAGAGAAACGTTTAATTACTATATTAAAGGTTCTAAAGGTTAATAGAGATATGAAAGAGCTTATATGCTGGAAAATCATTGATGGAATGATGATGGATATTTTCCAAAGTAATAATCTACCAGTCGAAGATACTGTTATCTTCGAAGATTGGGGCAGCTATGATACTAACTAAATCTTAAACATTGTTTCAGGATGGAACCTCCCTAGGTGACAATATCCAAGGGAAAAGGAAGAGGAAATAACCCATGAGAAAGAGGAAGAAACTCCTCCAGCTCTTCAACGAGATCGTACGGATCTTCATCTAACTCTCTAATTATGCAGAGAGGAGGAATGAGTTTGGTTAAACTAAACTCAAAAGAAGCATCTTCTTCAGCTTCTTCAGTACACCTGGAAGATATTCCAGAAAATAATCCGTTATATGCCCAATTACAAGCTTACTTATCACAAAAGAAGCAAGATGAGAAGCAGGGCACCTCTTTTGCTTCTTTAGTAAAAGATGATATGGATGATGATAAAACCTACGAAAAGGTAGAAAAGAGAGAGATAATATTTCTCTTAGAAAACTCTGATATTCAGAGAAAAGAAGAACCTTGGAAGATATTCCAACGATATTTACTAAATGGATTATATTTCCCTGGAGAATCATACAAGACCAGGTCATACTATGAAAATCTGTTGATAAGTACAGGTGTTGAGTTTCAGCACTTTTCAGGTTTTAATACCAGTGAGAAAGTTTATAACTTCTCCAAAATGATTATAAAGAATATTATTCTTATCGAAGATTGGGGTATGACCTCAATGCAAGAAAGCCAGATAAGCCTTGACAAAGTTATTACCAAAGCTACGTATTGGGATTATATCCAAGCCTTTAAAAAGGTTCTCTGTTATAATAATGAGAAACATAAACATACTTGGTTCATCAAAGTATGTGCAAAAATTATAGCAAATCCTATCCCAAATTGGTTTTTAGATTGGTGGTCATACCACGGGCCAACCATTAAAATATTGCCCGATCCATTTCTAAAGTTATACAGAGAATGGGTTAAGGTTTCCCCAGATCTCAACAGGTTATACCATCAAGAACACATAAGTTATTTGCAAAATATTGAACAAATATACTTCTTTATAGAATTCGCTGTTCCCTGGATCCACAAATGGAACCCTGAGGTAGACTTTACCGAAGAACAGATTCCATGCCTATACCGGTCATTTTACAATAATTTATGGGATAAATTGATGAAAAAGGACCCCCAGACAAAGTCTCTTTATGGGCAAGAACTTATAGATACCATCACTCAAACTATACAGAGTTATGGCTCAAGATCGCCAGAAAAGACCATAATTGATAAATCAGTAAAACACATGGCTAGAAGAATTTCTAACCAAGATGGCGATCAAGATGAAATGATAAAGAATTATCTTGAAGAAGTGAAAAGAAATTTACTTCTTAATATCACTAGCTACGCCAAGTCAGATACGTCTATGCGCAGTGAAACTAGTGAAGATCAAGAAGCTCAACTACCTGAGACAGGCGTTATGACGGAAGATGATATCACTAAGGCAGAAGATTTTCTCAAGAAGTTGAAAAACAAAGAAAATATGTGAAGCATCATTCGAACAGTTAAAACACTGTTGATCTACAGTTAATACACTGTTTGAAAGGACAGATGGGTCCCTTTACTACTGTACAAAGATGC